>APFE031612815.1:63585-290141 GCA_000404065.3 Pinus taeda
AAAGCGCATTTAGAGAAAGATAGTGTCTGGTTGGTTTGTTTGTCATTAGGTCTTCATTAGATTCTAGGAAGGTCTGTCGTGTCCGCAAGATCAACTAATTCCGCATGACAAAAAGCGTGGAAAAAGGAAAACAAAAGTGATGTTTTTGTGTTTTTTATTTTAAGGAAACTAAAACAACGTTTTGAGGTCACAAAAGTACTAATAAAATTCAAAAGATCAAGAAATAAGTACAAGGAGTCTTTAAATCTGTCAAATTATAAAACACATAAATAAATGAAACTTGAAACAAGAAAGACCACTGACATGCACACACTGATCCAAACAACAACAAAATATTTCGGCAAAATGACAAAATGTCAAGAAAGAAATAATTTCAAATAATTTCAAACTTGCCAAAAAGACTCTAAAAAAAAAAACATGAAAAGCAACAAGGCCACCAAACAAGGAAAAGTAAAGTAAGGGAACTTGAAATCTGGGCCGAAAATGAAATGAAATCAATTTCTTGTTTTGGAAAGATAGAATGTCCAAGAACTTCAAAGCAAAACCTTGAACCCAAGACACAAACTACAAAATTGCCTAAGAAGCAATCCTAGGCCAAATATTTCTAGTGAGAAGGAGATTTTGAAAAACAAAGCTTGTAGGAAAACTGAGTTCTCCACACAACAGATGACCATACAACAACATAAATCACTAGGCAATAGACCTAACTCGGCAGAAATATTTGAAAAAATAATCCAAAAAATTGCATATGCGACTGTGTAAAGACACAGGAGCATGCACACACATGTTTAATGCAGGAGAATTGCGTATACATGAGTCTGATTTAAAAAAGCCTGCATGTATTACGCTACTATAATAAAAGAAAACAACATATACAAAGCTTAATTAGGAAAAAAAAAAATCAAGGTCCGATCAAGAAGATCATGCTTGATTCCTGGGACATTGATGGACCAAACAATACTGTAAAAGCAAGCAATCAAGAAACTGAACCTTGATTGAGAACAAATAAGCCAAACTAGAGATTACAAGATTGTTACCCCCAACAGAGTTGCGAATTCTGTTGTAGGTGAGACCACCCTAGGGCTTTAGGTTGAGGACCCCAATAGGGCAGAGGGAAAACCACAACAAGAAATTCTTAGGAAATCAACCTAAATGCTTATTCTACTAAATTGTGTAAGAGTGTCCTTACCTGGGAGTCCTACATTTGAGTATATCCTATAGGGTTGAAACCCTCAACTTCTCTTGATACCTTCAAAACCTGAAAATTATTCAAATGAAACACATACAGTAGTTGAAAAATAAAGCATGTTCATGATATTAAATTTAAATCATATAAATGAATGAATAATTACGCATCAATGTAAAATTCATAAACAAATTACAATATAAATAGATGCATAAACACATTTAATATTAGAAACAGAACATTATTCCTTTATTGAAGTTAGCTGCAAGTAAAGTGGAGAAATACGACCTGAGTCCTTCCCCATCTCCAAGCGGAACTATCCTTCAGATCCTTCCTTTCCCGGCTTCAACAATCTTCCTCCATCACCAATACAAGGATATCTTCAAGAAAGATGAAGGATATCTCCAAAAAGGAAACAAGGGTTTCTCGAAGCTTTGGGGAGTGCAAGAGGCACAAGGATTTCGTCAGACTCGATCATGGATAATCTCACTATAGTATCAATATTTCATATCTTCTCTCTTAAGACCTTCCCATGGAGGTTTATTTATACTTCTCCAAATTATTTTTTGTTTTGTTTTATATTTTTGTTTTTTTGTTTTTTGTTTTTTGTTTTTTGTTTTTGTTTTTGTTTTTTGTTTTTTGTTTTTGTTTTTTGTTTTTGTTTTTTGTTTTTTGTTTTTGTTTTTTGTTTTTTGTTATCTTTTGTTTTTGTTGTTTTGTTGTTTTTTGTTTTTTTATTTGTTTGTTTGATTGTTTTTTTTGTTTTGTTTTTTGTTTTTTTTGTTTTTCTTTTGTTTTTGTTTTTTGTTTTTTTGTTTTTGTTTTTGTTTTGTTTTTTGGTTTTTGCTTTTCTTCTTGCTTTTTGTGTTTTTTTTTTTTTTTTTTATTTTGTTTTGTTTTGTTTTTGTTTTTGTTTTTGTTTTTTTGTTTTTGTTTTTGTTTTTGTTTTTCTTGTTTTGTTTTGTTTTTTGTTTTTTGTTTTTTGTTTTTGTTTTTATTTTTGGTTTTTGTTTGTTTGTTTGTTATTGGTTTTTTTTTTTTAATCAGTTGAGAAACAATTGAGCCATGGGAAATAGGAAGTGAGTAACAGATAGAACACATGAACTCTACCCAAAATTAAGGAACAATAGGAAGTGAGTAACAGATAAAACACATGAACTCCGCTAGAAATTAAGGAAATTTATTTTTTTAAGTATTTTAACATATGTACGCGGGTTGGGTATATGTTGAACCGCGTACACGCTTTTATCACAGGGAAAAGTAGCGTATAGGGAATAAAACACAATTTTTTAGATTTTGGACCAATTCTGGAAGGAAGGGTTTCCCTAGGTCAAAATTTGAGCATCAGATCTACCAAGAGTGGCAAATGGTGCTATAACAATACTATTTACATGGACACATCTAGTTATAGAACTTGTTGCACCGAAATAGTCAGAAATGAAAAAATTGGATCCAATACTCCCTTGGTAGTTCTTATAACCATTATTTCTTATCTCATTATGGACAATGAAAAGAAGAGTCAACTACACCATACCACTAGGAATATTGTCTTTTACCTCATCAATTTCACCTCTATTACTAAAATGGAACTTGAATTTGTTCTTTTCCATTAAAATATTCACAACCTATGTCGAGCACATTAGTTTACATTTTGTTCAAAATTTAATTCATAATTAAAGAACATATCTTTGCTAATATATTCAAGAATTTAATTGGATTGCAAGATTTTTCATTTTGCTCTTTTGGAAAAAGAATTGAAAATCGACGAATGCTTCATTTATGCCTCATGTGCAACATTTTCTTAAAATTATCATTTCATGTCTCTAATATTTATTTACCTTTTATTGTTTGTTTCCTTACTTCCTATTATTTTAATATATGCAAACAAAACAATTTATTTTTAATTAGTTACGATTTCTTCTTCATGTTCTTTGTAATAGTAGAAGTGACACAGAATTGTCCTATTGTCATAAATGGAAAAAGAAAAGAAAAAAAGGTGCATCCTAGATAGCAAGTTCAATAATATTTTTCAATAGAACTTGTTAATTGAATAGTTGGAATAAAATGTGCTATTTGGAATCTAGAGAAACATTACATTGAACAAATTGCCACATTTTCCCATTGAGATTTATGGAAACATTTTTTTTTTGCATTGCATGAATCACATGTCAAGGAAATTGACAACAAATTATCCAGGTTTCACCTATATAGATTGTAATGTTTCTTCTACAATCTAGGAGATTGTCTTTTTAACTCATTTTTCATCCTCCTTCACTTCCACTACACATCAATTGAAATATGACAAGGAATTGTAAATCACTTTCGACATTGTTTAACACATGACACGTTGTTGTTTTACAACTGAACTAACTTCTTAATACCTTGAATATCTTCACCGAGTTATTGACGTTGGGACATATTTGGAATGGTTATCTACATCTGCTTCTGCTTCTACTCATTCAAGACAGTCTATGGGGATAGATTTTTGCATCAAATGGTTTTCTAATTAGTTGTCAATTCTAAGGAATATTTGGATATTCAAAAATGGACAACCATTTCTTCATTTCAATGAGCATTTTTCTAGCTATCAATTCAATATTTTATTGGATAACCAAAATCCTGTATGTGGCAAGTTTGAACCACTTCTACTATATCACAAAATAAACATTACCTCTCCAGTTTCTAGACCAATTGCTCAATGTATTCTTGCACAACTGTGCTATCATATTCCATTTGACATGGTGTTAATTAAACAAGAATTATTAGAGCAAATGTTTTTGATCCATAGAAACATTCTTGAGGATTTTCATGACTCATTGTTCGGTTCTATTTGTACATTTGCACCACGGTTTGACATGTTTTCCATGAGAAAAACAATTGCACAAACTTTATACAATTTCTATAATCAAAATGATAGAAGAACTATAGCATGTTTGCAAAAACACCTTGATGCAAAAGTGATTCAGCAGGAGCAATGTGTAAATGATTGTGAAAGTTATATTATTAACTTGTCAATGCCATATGAAAATGGACATATAGAAGGAAAATACTTTGCAATACAATGCATATGTGAAATACTTAATGTTAATATATACATATAGAATTAAAACGTCAAATATATTTCCTTGCAATTCTATTCTTCAAAGGCTTCATCCAAAATCCTCTATCTTCTCTATGTACCAATGTCAATATCACATGCACACTTTCATGCACTCTTGCAAATTGAGAATACTTTCAATAAATACGACGCTAGTGATACAAAAGTACTTGTTCAATAAATATTTGAAACGACAAATTCCAGTGCCATCTCATGTTGCCAATTCACACAAGTTGAACAAAAGATATCCAATAGTTCTACAAGTCATTTCAAAGTCAACAACCAATTAACTAGTGATAAAATGTCAATGAAAAGAAAACTTGTTAATATGCCTACACATTACACTTTGTCAGAATAGAAATCCTTCTGCTCATTGTCAAATGAGTAACTTAGTAAACTAATGCTTATTACTCTTTCCAATATATCCAACAATCAATATACTTCCTTGCATCAATTGAAAAATGCAATACATTCATATGGTGATTTGCTATTGTAACAACGAAAAAAACATTTGTAGTCGATTAAAGAAATGAAGACACATTTTCAATCAATTCAAGATATGCCTACACATACATGTTGGATCTATGAGAGATTGAATTTTAAAAAAGAAATGTGTTTGATCAACAAAATCACTTTGTAAACTTATCATAGTGTCACAACTGGAACTGAAACCAAGGAAATCAAAATTAATGAAAAAATATGTAGAGGTTGCAATAATACATTGCTCAATGGAAAATTGCCTATATTTGAAACACTTGTACATATTCAATGAACCAATAAATTGCCTTCTTTTGCAGAGTTAACAACTTTGGAGGAGAGATTAGTGGCACCATCGATGACCTTTGCACAAATAAGATAACTTGGCTACAAAAATTCACAAATGGGATTGATAGGCACAATCATAAATGTACCTTCCAATTTGAACAAAGTACTAATGACTCTCCCTAGAAATATTGATGACTCCATGACAGTTGAAATAATGCTAAAAAGAAAAATAGAATACAAAAATTCTTATTTGTCTAGAAATGTCCAACCAAAAAATGTGATACTTTCTTTAAATGAGTTTCTCAATAAAAATATTTATAAAAATGATAAAATAGTAATTAACAAAGAATGGAAGTCCAACATTTTGATAAATGTAAAAAAAATCTTGATAATAATATTGCATAAATCGATGAGCAAGAACCACCACATGTTGACAATGATCTAGAACTAGAACTAAAAACACTTGTGCATGGTTACTCAGAGGCAAAGTTGATTCACGATATTGAAACACAAATAATAAAAATTTCACCTTCTAAAGAATTTCATCCACTAGATATCTTCCAAGACAAGTTTTGTAAAGAACTTAATTTCCCAACATTGTTTTACGGTATCATGAATCACTTTTCATATCAACAAATTGCACAATGGAAATTATTGCATGTCTAAATATTTCTCGACACACATTACAAACATATTTTTCAAATAAATTCATATATTGATAAATCAAGTGTCCATTTTAGCTTGGATTTCCATACGCAAAGAAGTAAAAGGAAAAAAGCTAGTTGCAAAATATGTCAAGTGCTGAAACAGTCTTAAAAACATACCGCATTCAGCAATTGCATATAAATGTTTCAAAAGAATTCATAGATATCCTGACTACTTTGAAAACATGTGAAAATACATTTTTGCAATGATACAACAACTTGTCCCCCCAACTTTCTTCATTACATTCACTAGTGCTGAGCATTTTCTGGATCCATTGACAAATGCATTAAAAAAACCAAATTCTAGCAATTTGATGAATCAACTTATCAATGATTTCGATGAATGCATTTCAACATTGATTAGGAGTCACCCATTGATATGTAGATGATATTATAGACATAGAATCTCAACACTATGTAGTTTAATCACAAAAACCAATGACCTTTTTGGACAAGTGAAAGATTACTTTTTTGTCACTGAGTTTCAAAGCAAGGGAAGATAACATGACCATGGACTACTTTGGATCAAATATGTGCCCATATATCAACATTCCCCTGAACCCAATCTTACTTCTTTCACTGATTTCTATTTGAATTATGGCTCAACAATGTTATCAGATCAAATGGTTCAAATT
This sequence comes from Pinus taeda, assembly GCA_000404065.3. Lineage (NCBI taxonomy): Eukaryota > Viridiplantae > Streptophyta > Pinopsida > Pinales > Pinaceae > Pinus > Pinus taeda. Next base: position 69,973 of record APFE031612815.1, read on the forward strand.
CAAACTCATCATCACAAAATAAATTGTAGAAAAAAATAAATTTCTAATTGTATATTTGTTTTCCTTTTCAACCAATGCATGAAACTTGTGTTCTAAAAACTTTGTGAAATAATACCATTGGTAATCATGAAATGAAAAAAAGCTCTCTTCCCTCTTACACAAAAATACCTATTCAAAAGGCATGGGATTTGAACTTTTCCTAACTGACCTTGGTATTTCAAACAAATAATATATATATTTCTTCTTTGCTATTGTATTACTCGGCCCATCATGTTGTTCAAAAAGAATCCTTGCGATATTTGGATAAATGTGTTTGTAAAGAAAATCCCAACATTATGGAAAAAAACACAGATGTCTAATTTATCCTAGATGCATTTGCTGCAACAACTTATAGTAGTTTTGTTGTACTATTCAACAAACCCCATTTTCTAATACATTATAAATTTCCTATGAAATTTATTAAAATAGGGACCCTTCAATTTTAGAAAAGTCTTTTATTATCCAAAAAACCAAATTAAATAGCCCTCAAGACACAAACTATACTTAGGCTTAAGTATTAAACATTATGGATTATTTAATAAAAAAATGAAATAAAATGAAGTTTTTAACCTGAAAGCTTGAATTTTTTATAAAACTCTAAATACCCCAAATCACACATACGAAATAAAAATAAGGCAAGACCAGACCTAAATGGGTTATTTATTATTTCCAAAAGGAACCCTGTGTCCATTGCAATCACATGATTCACTAAGTCCATGCCTTCTACCTTAATCGATTGTGATATGCGATATTAATCTAGACCTGACCATAGATTTAAATCCACCAAGTTAAAATATCGCATTCGGGACATTGCAAAGACCAAAAAAACTTAAGTTCGACCGTGCTGCAAATTTCCCAGTGCGATATGTGATAAGGCCCGGACCCGACAGGAAAATACTTGCAAATACATTTTAATCCCACATCTGTGGGCTATAGAGAATAACAAAACTTAATTCCATACCCCACTCCCTTTTTTGATTTATGCGATAAGGCCCGGATTCACTGGGATTATACACTGTGATTTATATTAATATTGCATCCAAGGCCTATATCGCAATCACAAAAATTTTAAAAATTCATGCCTCATCCAAACGTCGATTACGATATGCTGTCAGCAGTGACGTCGGATCCACATCATCACCACATTACCTTCCACGTCACTTGTCAGCTATCACGTCATTTTCCATGCCACCATGTCATAGTGATGTCACAATGATGACATCCCTAACGTCACCCTGGGACACCGCAATTGCAAGTTTCATAGGGACACAAATTATAATAAATCCTTCACCCTTGTAGATTTGCAATATGCGATATAACCAAACCCGATGAAATTATAAAATCTATTCCATAAATCCCCATGTTTGGAACTATCACAGTTTCCAAAGACTCCTACCTATTGCGATAGTGATTAAACTGGGCCTCATAGAATTATACGTTGCAATTCATTTGAATCCCCTCGTTCGTGGCTATCGAAAATAACAAAAGAATGTCATTTCTTTGACTCTTTCCCATTCTAATTGTGATTGTTATTTTATTTGAGAAGACCCGCTTTTGGATTTTATATGAAATACTCCTGGTCTAAACCAATTGTGATTGTTTTGAAGTTTTTCCCCTTATTCAATTCCGATTGCAACTGTTTTATGTTCTACTCCAAAACTTTGATTTCTGATTGTGATAAGTTGTAAAGCTCCACCTCCTCAGTTTGCATTCCTCTCCATTATGTTAGTGTCAGATTTATTGAGCTCTACGTTTTCTTGATTTCTTGAAAAAGTGATTTGTTTCAAATAAAATTCGTTCATCATCTCATTTACGTTTATATTATTGATTCTTGTTTTCCATGTTCAGGTTCATGATAGAAAAAGACAGCTGTACTTATAAGTGGCAGATCAGTTCAAACATGTAGACAAACATTCAAAGAATTCAATGAAACAAACAAAACTTATGAAGATACCAAATCACTTTTAGAAACTTCTACTAAAAAATGATTTCCTTTAAGCGTTGTTGAAGGGATCTGTTTGAATGCCCTCAATGCTCTGCATAATAGATTCAGTTGTTTTCTGCTTTTTAAGCTTACTTGTTGTGTTAAATAAGCGTCCAAAATTCAAAAGTGAAAGCCTTGAAGGCTTGCACTATTGTACCTATTAGTATTTTTAATAGAATTATAGGTCCCGAATCGAGGGAGAGAATCTTATAATACTATAAATGTGGATTATATCGGTTGGTGGAGAAGCTCATGTTTAAAATGCACTACTGTTGAAAGGAGGAGATGTTTTCTACAAACACAGATCGATTACAGACTCTAAAGGATTGTGCACTAGTGTTGTTCTGTGAGGATCTTTAATTTGATTTCATTTATTAATAAAGGATCATTTCAGTTAATGATGTTTAACATTATTTTTTATAGGATTTCACTAAAGTAAATTCTTAGTTCAATCTTTCAATTTATATTTTAAATGTATGAGTTAATAATTGGATTCATGCACTATTGTTGAATCTTGAGTGTTAATTCATTTAAATGTCTGCTTAGACTATTTTACATGCTTAATTTTAGATATAATATGAGAGCTCAAATTTGCATAGGAATAGATAGTTATAATCTTAGCTCGACAAGCTATCTTCCGATTTAGGATAATAATTATTTTCTTGCATACATGATGTCCTATTTGAACTAATTTAGTAATTCATCATGAATCTTTGTAGTTCTTATGCATATGATAAATAAGGAATTGGATATATTTTGAATAGGCACTTATGTAACTATTTACTAAGGGTTCAATTGTTAGTATTTATGCTAATGAGGAATAAGATCTTGTGGGCTATCTCCTCGATCTAATTCCTCCATCTTAATTCTAATTCTTTAAATCTTCTTTTCTCATTAAGTTAAGTTGGCTCTCAATTGAGAGAAAGGTTACCCTTTGCTTCAATCAGGACAGGTTAGATTAATGACATTGTAGACTTAGCCTTATATGTGCTATCATAGATCTTACATTTTAGAATTAGTTTGAATATAATATAAGAGCTAAAATTTGCATAGGAATAGATAGTTATAATCCTAGATAGACAAGCCATCTTCCGATTTAGGATAATAATTGTGTGCTTGCATACATGATGTATTATTTGAACTAATTCACTAATTCATCATGAATCTTTGTAGTTCTTATGCATATGATAAATAAGGAATTGGATATATTTTCGATAGTCACTTATGTAACTATTTACTAAGGGTTCAGTTGTTATTATTTATGGTAATGAGGAATCAGATCTTGTGAGCTATCTCCTCGATCTAATTCCTCCATCTTAATTCTAAATTTTTAAAGATTCTTTTCCGATTAAGTTAATTTAACTCTCGATTGAGAGAAAGGTTACCCATTCCTTCAATTAGGATAGGTTAGATTAATTGCATTATAGACTTAGTATCACATGTGTTATCATAATTATTACATTTTAGAATTAATTTGAATTTACATTAATTCTACATTCCTAGAAGTCCTCTTTTGAGGAAAAACTTTAGATTGGTTTGGTTGTTCCAAAAAACAACTTAAGGATCATTCTTCTTGCCCGATCAGCTCAAAGAATTGATCTAATGGCCCTAGCTATTACAAATTGAAGACATATTTAAACTTGATAGAGGTTGCGAGAAGGTAACTGGACCTAGTTAAACCAATCAGAGCCACTATTCGAAATGAAAAAGGAACTACTTTAAGGTCCGAATTGGGTGGTTTTGCCCATTGTTGTTGTAGTTATTTTCGAGGCCTCAACATTTTTGGTGCTAGAATGAGGGCCTTGAATTAGTTATTTTTTAAATTTTATTATATCATTTTTAATTAATCATGCCTCCCATATGCATTCCTACACTTGGTCATGCATTCAGTTCACCCAAGCCTACACGAGGCATGCCCAAGAAGCAGATCGAGTCCTTATCACAGTTAAAGTTCTATGGTGAGAGTAATATTTTTGCATTAAATCATATTTTTGATTTTGTTAATAGATGTAAATCTTTTAATATAATCATGGATAATGATATTTTTAGGATTTTCACTCTCACATTCAGAAGACATATCCACAAATGGTTCTTGATTCTTCTCGAGAAGTTGATTCATTCATGGAAAAAATTTTGCGAGGTATTTCTCAAAGCACATCAAAATTATAGTTACGATAGTTTGTGTTTAGAATTAGATAATCTTTACATGTATGATAATGACTCTTTAGATGATTTTTATAATAGATCTTGGTCATTTTGTTATATATTTCATTTAGATGATTTTCCTTCAACTGAAGATTTAATTGAATGTTTGACTTCTCTTTTTTCTTCCCATTTTGAAGATAAAGAATCAATTAATGAAGAACAAGACACATTTAACTCATTAAGTAGTCTTGAATCACAAAATGATTTTATGGAATTTGAACCTGAAACTGTAATTAAATCACAACATTCTTATTTAAAAAAACTCAATTCTCATTTTTTGATTTCTAAAGCATATATTTCCAATATAAATGAAAAATCGGAAAATGTTATTACTATAATTTTTTATGATTCATGTGATCAATTCGTTGTTCCAATAAAATCCAATCTACAACATGTTAGAGTTGGTCCTTACATCCCTCCATCAGAGATCTTTTCACTTTTGCATATCATTTTTAGGTGTCTCGCTTGTTCCACTTCATTGCATTTCACTAGGGACATGCCATTGACTGACGAGGTGGTCTGGTTGTCTTGTGTTCCCTCATGTTTGTCCCTACAGGGTTAGTCAAAATTTCTCTAAAAATACAAGTACATGGTCATTTCCTTCATTGTCATACATGATTAGTTTGGTTAAAAAGGGTCTTTAGTCCTAGAGTCTAGGGTTTTGAGTCCCATGCATACACATACTAAAAGCCTGCAGGCCATGAGGTTGGTTTCAAAAGATTTTCACTTAATATGTTTCCTCAGAAAGCATCTAAAAACATTTTTCGTCCAAAACTCTATTTTGGAACTGAAAATTGTTATTGTAAATAATTGTATTTGTTTTATCTCAAAAGGTTTCAGAGCAAGTCCCTGATCTTCTCCTAAGCCGAAATGCTAGATCCATGCAAAAAATCAACAAAAGATTATGAGTCCAAACTTCAGAAAAGCATGAGAAAATATAAAAGTAGTGTTGTATTAAAGACCAAAAGTGAAAAGTGCCAAACCTTACAAAGTGGGTTTTTGAATCAATTTAAATCAAATCAGATATTTTGTTTCTACATAAGGGGGAAACAAGTCTATTTTTTCACCAAATATCAAAGCAAGAGGGTGCTCAAGTATTGGAGGGCGAAAAACCGTGTTTGCAAACCCGTGGACAGTCCTACAGGTGTGTGCTGCACATAGGAAGTGCGCGCTGTGCATTGGGCAGTTTGAGCCAGTGCAAAATTACACAGGCATTGTGCATAGGAGTGTGCGCTGCGCACTAGGGTTGCGCGCTACTCATTGAATCTCAGCAACAGAAAAACTTGTGTATGCACGCAGAGGTCAACCAAACTCACTCCAAGCTTGCAAATAGGTATGTTATTGTTGCCTAGTAATGTTAGGGTGTTTGATATATGTTTCGAAGACGAGATTTGATGTATTAGGTTTTGGGAAAATGAAACCATAGGTTCATAACAAAGGCATCCCTTAAGTTGTTTTAAAATATGTGGGTGGTTTAGTAAGATGTCCCTCATCCTCCATTGATGACAAAACCAACTCCTTACTCATTTTTGCACCCTAGTCAAATTTTCCAAAGAGCACACATTGTATTTTTCTCATTTGTCAAAAGGGGATTGTTTGTTAATTCATTGAAAATAGAGCATTGTTAATTATGGCATGGTTTGTTTGATGCTATGGAAAAATTACTAAAGTTTTGAGTATACATTGAAAATTGACTCATATATATCATAGACATCTTGACACCAAAACCATGTCAGGCACGGGGTCAGAGTATGAACAATAGTATGATAGTGATTCTACAGTAGAGGGTAATGTGCCAAGAAGGTCTCGCAGAGGTGGCAAAGGTGGTAAGCCTCTCAGGGAAGAGCCTACTTCTTTGGCTCAATTGCAAGCTTGCCCACTTGCAATGGATTGTTTTCGGTGTCAATCATGTTTCCAATACTGTGAGATGATATCACAAACTCAACATCATCGGGAATTAGTCTGTTTATTTGTTCTACATTTACAGGATGGTCATGTAAACCTTGCCAGAGTGAATTTCACCTTGTCATCGGAGACTATTGCTCAGGCCAACGAGATACCAAATGTAGGAGAGAAATGGAATAAACGTCAGCAGTTAGAGAAATCCTACTATGAGCCATACATCAAACTTGGGTATATGAGGCACTTGAGCAGAGTTTTTCCTTTCCAATACCTGAATGATCAATTTGCACCTCTGATGAAACTTATCATTCGGTATTTCAGTTGTGAGGGCAGATTCTCCCATCTTTATGCGTACCATGTCCGTTTGTTGATGCATTTTACAAGGGTATGTATGATGAACATTCCATACTTCATGTTTCGCAACATAGAGAGGATGGTGCCTCTTGTACAAAGGAAGACCCCAACATAACAACATAGCAGTATTTATCATTACGCGTTGATCAAGATCGTAGTGGTTCATCAGTTGGCACAACAGGACATTACTTGGGAGGATTTTATTTCTCGTGACTTCTTCACAACGCCTCAGCCACCTCCAGAGATAGTTCATGATGAGGAAGGGCCTTCACAACAGTTTGTAATTCCTGAGACCGAGCATGTCAATGCTCCAGTGTATGTGACATATCAGCGAGGGCACATGGCCTTATTTGCATCTACACGACGAGTACTATCTCCACTCGCGGTGGAAGGGGTCTTGTTGACTTCATCAGCATAGCGAGTATTATCTCCACATCTTGTGGAAGGGGTCTTGCCTTCTTCTTCAGCACAGGCATAGATCTAGGATAGGGGCAAGAGGCCCATGTTTGATGAGGGTCCTTTAGGAGGTCAGGACACGGATATCATTGATGTTGATGCTAGCTGTCCCAGCTCGGAGCTAAAGGAGATCATCTGCGAGCAAAGGGCTGAGAATGACTCGCTGCAAAAGAAATTGCAGATGGCTAAGTGGGTGATCAACTACTTGGAGCAGTGCAACAAACAGCTGGAAGATAAACATACACTTTATGAGTTGCAACAAATCCAAGAAGACAGAGAATTGGCCCGAAAGAGACCCGGTGATTTGACGCCGATTGATCGAGAATCTATGCTCATCCAGGTAAACACTCATTTGGAGAAATTATTGGTGAAGGCAAACAGAGATAAGGACATGCTTCATCATATGAAAACTCACTATTGGGCTCGCATGCATGTTTGCAAAGAAAAATGAAGATCCTAAAGAGGCGATTGAGCAAGGCACTAAAACGGCGAAAAAAGCCTGATCCACTCCAAATTTTGGCCAAGGCTTCATTGGCGGGGCATAATACATGATAGAGGGTCTTCACTCCAAATTTGAGAAAATTCGGAGAAATTTTTGTCATTTTGAAATTTTTGGCTTGCAAAATAGGTTTTTTGGTTCAACGCGTAGCGCACCACGCGCGACCCATACGATTGGGAGTTCCAAATCACAAATGGCTTGTAGTTTTGCATTTGTCATGAATAATTACACATGCTCAGCTATTTCCGAGGCATTTCATCGAGATCTAGATGGTCAAAAGGCCCAAAAACACCATGAAAACCACCTTGCTGTCACCTTTTGCCACAACAGGAAGTACCTCTGGGAGAATTCAGTTTGGAGGGGGAAAATGAGCTCCAAATTGGAAAATTCCACATGGGTTGGAAATTAGATATCTAGGGCTTTCCAAAAAGCTATCATGAGCTCAATTTGGGTTTCGGGAAGTGCCACAAAATCAGCTGGAAAAGTGCGCTATGGATAGAGATCAGGGCGCTGCGCATAGAGGATTTTGGCCAATTTTTCACCTTCCACCTTAGGAATTCGGCTAGTTTTCACCAGTTTCACTCCTTGATGTAATTTTTGACCCAACATGATGTAATTTGATGTATGTAAGGTAACATGGCACTTATCTACCTTCTTCTAGATGATTCATTCACAAATTAGCAAGAAATTAATGTAATGAATCAGTTTCCTTCTTTTTAGAGGCAGGTTGTTTTGGTCACCTAGATTCTTGCTCCATGTTTAGAATTTGTTCAAATTGCTCCTAGAAGGAGGAGCTCAACCCCTAGAGGTTAGGGAATGAGGTTAGCTTGATCTATATATGTAAATTTTCATTCAGTAGCACAAGTTGGACTCTTGGGAATATTTTGGCATACTATTGTACATATTTTTCATATTTTGGCTAAGGAAAGATCAGAGATTTTGCAACACCTGTTGGGATTATTTTTGCTTTCAGTTCATGATGGTGTTATCTCTCAGTTATTGTAAGATTATTCATGTTTACATGTATTCCATTCCTTCTTATGCTTTTGAAAGTAAATGAGGTTGAATTCATTGTTTACAGTGCTCTTCCTTTAAGTTTGTTTAGTTTTCCATGTTTTTTCTAGTTTGGAGAGGATCCATGTTCTCCCTTGCCCTCTTCGGCTCCTTGTCATTCTGATCCATCCACACACCTAATCAAAGGCATCAATACTACTGCCTACCTCGCCCCAACACGAACTCTGCAAAGATCTGACCTTAATCCCTGCACCCAAAATTGGTTTTCCCGTTTCTCCAACAAAAAACTCAAAAATCTAAATCAAACTTTCCCATCTCTTTACTAGCCTAAAATCAATATTCATTATCGGTCATCTCAGCCCCTTTGAAAACTTGTTTACCGAGATAGACCTGGAGAGAGCCCCCTCCTGTCCTCGTAGGGTTAGCTACGAGGCTGAGCTTGGTTTGATGTTGCCTTGAGTTTTTCCTTCCTCAGCCTGAGGCAAATTTGAGCGTTAACATAGTGGCGAGCATACTGGGGAAGAAAAAATTGATATTGTTTGCTGGTTGATGTGTTTGCTACATGAGTCTTAGACGGAGTGTGAAGTTATGCCAGGTAGCCTTCGAAATACTTTTGCTATGCATAAGTGCAAGTAGCTAAACGTTGCATTAGTCGATCTCCGGTGAGATTGTGAATGTAGCACTTGATTTGAAATTTACCCCAGTATATTTATTCGTTCTAGACCTTGGATAATTGAGTTTAGACATTGATAGGCTGAAAATTGTTTGTGTCCTTTTGTTGGTTCAAAATAATTCCACACTGGCTTCAAGAAGATACACAAGATCAAATCCTGATCCAGATCCTCCTCCCATATATGAGAACCCAAATCTGATTGCGAGAATACACCGACGAGAAAGTCCCATAATTCCCATGTTTAAGTCTCATTCTTGTCCTGCAACTTTTAAGTATCTTGAAGAACTTGACTTTGACGAGAAGTTTGAATTGTCGTTGTTTAAAACCAACTCCGAAAGTGCACTTGATTCTCTTATTCCAAATCTTGATTTTGCTGCAGCTCTTGAATTTGAAAAACACAATAAATTAATTGAAAATTTTATCTTGAGGCACTTTCAGAGTGACATCCAAGTTGCAAATCTTGCTGATTTCTTAGAAGCTGCATCTGCAAATATTGGATCTGCTGTCACGGCTTCCGCTTTGAAAATTCCTATGGAACCGCATTTCATTCCCGCTATTCCCCTGCAACCTATAAATACTTATCCAGAATTTGCAGCCAATTCCCTTCATCCCACATCGCTTCTCCTCCGCATACACCTCCGCATACTCCTCATACTGCAGCTACACCCACTCCACCAACAACCCCTAGACTAAATCCACCTAGAGCAATGGATGTTTGTTTCACACCTCTTTCTTTACCTCAGTAATTGCATGATATGCCCGTGGATTATCAGAGTAAGATTCCTATATTTGATGGCACTCCTCAAAGTGTGTCCGCTGAACAACACATAGACAAAATGGTAGATTTTTGTGATTTACATGAGATTGATGAGGAGGATGTAACTATGTGATTATTTATACAAACATTCGAAGGAGAGGTAAGAAAATGGTTTACAGGCTTGGGAGCTAGAAGTGTACCTACATTGGCTGAACTTCATAAACAGTTTCTAGATCGTTGGGAAATCAGAAAAGATCCACTTCAGATCAATGCCGAGTATAACAATATCAAATGCAATCATGGTGAGTCTGTCCAACACTACATTATCAAATTTAATACAGTTTATAATGTTATTCCGGATGATTTAAGACCATCTAGAAAATCAGCCCTTCTTAAATTCCCAGATGGTTTTGATCCAGAGATGGCTTATTCATTACAGGATAGAGATCCGCCTACCTTGGAGGATATGCAAAGGATTGCTGTTAGTGTAGAAGCAAATTTGAATGATAAAAGAGCTAGGATGAAAGCTGAGAAGCGAGTCACCATCAAAGAAGAAGCTTCTACATCAGATCAGATACTTTGCAAGGTAAAGAGGATGGTTGAAAAGCACACTCTTGACAAGCCAAAACCGCAGATCTGAAATCCTAATTTCAGTGGTCAGCAGTAGCCACAATTTAGAATTAAGCAGCGTGAACAAAGAACACAAGAACTGGTAGTTCAGCAGCAGGTAAAGACTCCTCCTCAGCAAAATTTTGTTAGTCAAGAATTTGATGATGAAGGTGATATTGTAGGGGAGGAAAATCATTTCTTTACTCCTGATGATCTGCCTACCTATATTACGGAAGAGGAAGAATTTCTAGAAAGCTCCACCACACACCAAGATGAGGATTATATTCTATCAAATGATGTAGCACTTGAAGAAGAATTAGAGGAGTACCAAAGAGGATACATGAATGCTTTATCCGCCCAACAGAAGCAATACTCATTAAGAAATCGAGATGTGCCCATAAACCCCATTAATAAGAAGAAGGAGATTTCAACAAAAAATGATTCAACTGTACCACAAAAGAAAGGAAAAGAGATAATTAACCCTACAACAAGTAAATCAACATCATCAGATAAGGTAAATCAGCTACGAAACACAATGAGTGATAAAGCTAAAAAAAGAGAAGTTCCGGTCAAAGAGGTTGAAAAGGTTTCGGCATTTAGTTTGGAGAACGAAATTTCAAAAACTGAAAGTATCTATTCCTTTGACTGAAATCATGAAAAATAGCAGCTGCCGAGGTCAAGTCTCCAAAATATTGAATTTTGATCCCATGTTTGACATGGTAAATGTTGAAGATAATCAACCAGAATTGATTTTTGGGCCTGCTTTAGATGGTGAGTCTCCTGAAAGTGATGTTCCTCCCTTTTATATTAGTTTGAGGTTGCATGAGTATGTTTTACATAATGCTATGTTTGACTCGGGTGCCTCGCACAATTTGACGCCAAAAGCAATCATGGAAAAGTTGGGATTAGATATTACAAGAAAATACCATGATTTGTATTCATTTGATTCCAGCCGTGTAAAGTGTATCGGATTGATCAAGGACTTGGTGGTAAGCTTAGATCAAATTCCAGCTAAGAATGTCTTGATGGATGTGGTTGTGGTGGACATTCCTCCACGTTTTGTTATGCTACTTTCAAGATCTTGGGAGGCTAAGTTGAAAGGTACACTACAGTTAGAATTTTCTTATGCTACAATTCCAGCCTTCGGTCAAATGAGAAAGCTATATCGAGAGCACAAGATGAAATACATGATAACAAGCAAAGAAAAACTAATCAATCATCCTGTAAATTATGTACATATAGCTTTGGAGTTGTTTGTTTTGTTTACTGATAATTTTAATGAGATAGATAGTCAATTAGTGCAGGCACTGAGAATTTTAGAGAAGTTCTGCAGAAAGAAAGAAGTAAAAAGCAAGCTATTATGGAGCAAACAGCTGAAGATAATGGGCAACAAACAGAAAAAACAAGCTAACACAATTTCAGCACTTGGAGGAGGATGAAGATGGTCTTTGGACGATGGATTTTGATGGCGCCGTAGGTAGTGATGGTGCTGGTATTGGTGTGTGGATTCGAAGTCCCTTTTCCGCTCAAGACAAAGTTCCAAGCAAGGTGACAGTCTGTTCCTATAAACTAGCATTTGATTGTTCTAATAATGAAGTGGAATATGAGGCTCTCATTGCTAGCCTTAAGATTCTTAGTAAGCTGAAAGCAAAAAGAATTGTAGTATATGGTGATTCAGAGTTGGTGATAAAGCAGGTGAAGGATGAGTTTCAAGCCAAGCATCCTCACATGAGGGCATATCGAAATGCAATTTTAGATATTTTGAAACTCTTTTCTGATCATACTTTGACATGTGTGCCTCACATTCAAAATGGTGTTGCTGATGCGCTGGCTAAGGCAGCAAGCAATTTAAAAATCCCAATGAATTCCAGTAAAAAATTTGAAATTCATGTGAAACACCACCCCACCATTCCAGATAATCTGTGATGTTGGCAAGTCTTTCAGGATGATGAAGAGATTAATGATTTTCTGCAGAATAAGGGTAAGTTTAAAGATACCTCCATAGATACAGGACATGATGATGGTAATGTTGATATACAAGTAAATCAAATGGATGTGCTACAACTTAAAGATAACATTATTCCTAAGGGATTGATTCCTTTGGAGGAGCTATTTGACCAAGACGATGTGGCCCGCAAACCGACATTGAGACCGACTGAAAAAGGTGTTGAAGAGGTAAACATTGGGACAGCTGAGAATCCCAAGATGGTAAAGCTATCAAAGTCATTGTCACCAAAGGTAAAGGAAGAATATATCAGATTGTTGTCTTCATTTTCTAACGTTTTTGCTTGGGATTACTCAGATCTGAAAACATATGACACTAACATCATTCAACATACTATCCCTCTAAAACCAAATCAGAAGCCTTTCTGTCAAAAGTTGAGGAGAATCAATCCTAAGTTGCTGCCATTGATAGAAAAAGAAGTGAACAGGTTGTATAAGTCATGAATCATTGTGCCTATCAGATTTTCTGATTGGATATCAAATTTGGTACCCGTAAGAAAGAAAACTGGTGAGATCCGTTTATGTATTGACTTCAGAAATTTGAATAAGGTGTCCTTAAAAGACAATTATCCGCTACCCAAAATGGACCATATATTGCAGTGAGTAGTTGGAGCATCAAGGATGTCACTACTCGACGACTATTCGGGATACAATTAGATTTTCGTGCATGAAGATGATCGTGAAAAAACCGTGTTCACCACTCCATGGGGAACGTTTCATTATGCAAAGATGCCATTTGGTTTGAAAAATGCAGGTGCCACTTTTCAGCGTGCAATGGAAATGGCTTTCGCCAATGAGAAAGATGTATTTTTGGTTGTTTATCTTGATGATTTAACCATGTTTTCAAATTTTGATGAGGAGCATTTATATCATTTGAAAATTGTTTTTCAAAAGTGCAGCAAATATGGCATTTCGCTCAATCCAAAAAAGAGCCTTTTTGCCATGGATGAAGGTAAGCTCCTTGGCCACATCATATCAAAAGACGGCATTCGTGTGGACCCTGCACGTGTTTAGGCCATCCAGCAGATTGAACAGCCCCAGAACAAGAAAGAAATACAGTCATTTAATGGCAAACTAAATTTTCTGCGTCGTTTCATTCCAAATATTGCCAAGAATCTTAGAGAAATCATGAACATGCTGAAAAAGGATAATCAGTTAAAGTGGACAGAAGAAGTGGTGAAATCATTCAATTTGGTAAAGTTATCTCTTTCTTCAGCCCCTATTTTAATTAGCCCGGATTACACACAACACTTCATTTTGTTTTCGTTTGATTCTAAGCACACTTTGGCAGCTGTACTAATGTAAAAAAGGGATGGACTTGAAAAGCCTATTGCCTTTTTCAGTCGTATTATAAGGGACGGAGCATTGAAATGCAACATCATTGAAAAACAAGCACTGGCGCTTGTAAAGGCCTTGAAAGACTTCCGTGTGTATATATTGCATTCCCACATTATAGCATATGTTCCTAATGCAGCAGTGAAGAATGTTTTGGTACAGGAAGATCCAGAAGGAAGGCGGGGTAAGTGGATTGCTGCGTTGTTAGAGTATGATGTGGAGATTAAACCAACCAGGCTGATCAAAGGTCAGGGACTCGCCAAATTAATGGACGAAACAAATCTGCATGTTCTAGACATAAATTTGATTGCTGCTATGCCCGATGAAGATGAGGAGAGTCTGGTAAATCAGATATCTGATATTTTTGTTTCTTCCCCTTGGTATGCTGACATTATATACGTACTTCAAAATTTGTCTTCACCTCCCAGGATGCCTAGAAATAAGAGTAGAACATTGAAATTAAAAGCTGCTAAATTTTGCATCCTTAATTCTGCACTATATTAGAAAGACCTTGGTGGAATGTTGTTGAATTGTTTGGTAGAGGAGGAAGCCAAACGAGTTGTGGAATATTTTCATAGAGGTGACTGCGGGTGCCATCTATTTTGGAAAACCACCGCGAATAAGATTCTAAGGGTAGGTTTTTACTGGCCTCGTTATTTTCAGATGTATATAAGGCTATTAAGAATTGTCACGAATGCCAAATTTTTCAAGGAACACAGAAACTACAGCCATTGCCTCTCAAACCAATTGAGGTCAGTGCACCATTTCAGCAGTGGGGCTTGGATTTCATAGGGGAAATTCATCCGGCATCGTCAGGACAACATAGATGGATATTGACAGCTACAGACTACTTCACAAAATGGATTGAAGTAATTCCCACCCGACAGGCCATAGATGGGGTAATTATTTCTTTTCTTGAAAATAATATACTGTCACGTTTTGGGTGTCTTAGTAAGCTAATCATAGATAATGCAGCGGCATTCAAGTCAAAGAGAATGGTTGAATTTTTCTATAAGTACAATATCAGCTTGGGGAATTCAACCGCCTACCATCCGCAAGGAAATGGGTTGGCAGAATCTTCAAATAAGTCCTTGGTAAATATCATTAAAAAGTTGTTGGAAATCAATAAAAAGGACTGGCACAAGAAATTAGTGAATGCACTGTGGGCTGATAGGGTAAGTCAGAAAAAGTATATTGGCATGTCTCCTTTCGCGTTGGTGTACGAGACAGACACGGTTTTTCCTACTTCACTTACTATTCCGGTAGTCAAATTGCTTCAAGAAGCTGGTAGTGAGGGAGATCCCATGCAAAGGCGGATTAATCAGATGATTCATTTATAGCGGGCACGGGAGGAAGTATTTCAAAATACTTTAAAGTTGCAGGAGCGCATGAAGAAGATTTATGATAGAAAGGCAAAAACAGATAAGTTTTAGCGGGATGAGGTGGTTTTGGAGTGGGATGCCTGGAATGAAGATAAAGGAAAGCACGGTAAATTTGAAAATTTATGGAAGGATCCTTATAAGATTGCAGCATATCATGGTTAGAATGCTTTTCTTCTCAAGGAAATGAATGGAGATGATTGTCCTGGAGGGCCGATCAATGGTCGGCTGCTAAAGCGATACCATTACTGAGTATTTTCTGCTCATTTCATCATCATTGTATATATCGTTTTACTTCTGCTCTATTGCATATGTGTACTGACCTTTCATCTTCAGTCTGGGGCCCGCTGCGAAGGCTATAATTCTGGAGATGAAAGTTAGTTGATTTGAGATTTGTCGAGTCAGTTTTGTCAGTCCTTTAAGTTTTCAAAATTGAGTCAGTTTAGGTCAGAGTTGTGTTCAGTTTTCAGTCAAATCTGTAGTCAATAAATGTTTCAAAATTTTGTGTTAATTGTTGAAATAATGACTCCATCGCCCAATGGATGAAAGGTACTAGTCTGCTCTCCCAGAGATTTGTCATTCTTGGGGTCTCCAAAGAGCCACCATCCCCATTGGAGACAATGTTAGAGTCGGTCCTTACAGCCCTCTCTCAGAGATCTTTTCGCTTTTGCATATCATTTTTAGGTGTCTCACTTGTTCCACTTCATTGCATTTTGCTAGGGACATGCCATTGACTGACGAGGGGGTCTGGTTGTCTTGTGCTCCCTCATGTTTGTCCCTGCACGGTTAGTCAAAATTTCTCTAAAAATACAATTACATGGTCATTTCCTTCATTGTCATACATGATTAGTTTGGTTAAAAAGGATCTATAGTCCTAGAGTCTAGGGTTTTGAGTCCCATGCATACACATACTAAAAGCATGCAGGCCATGAGGTTGGTTTCAAAAGATTTTCACTTAATATGTTTCCTCAAAAAGCATCTAAAAACATTTTTAGTCCAAAACTTTGTTTTGGAACTAAAAATTGTTATTGTAAATAATTGTATTTGTTTCATCTCAAAAGGTTTCAGAGCAAGTATCTGATCTTCTCCTAAGCCAAAATGCTAGATCCCTGCAAAAAATCAACAAAAGATTATCAGTCCAAACTTCAAAAAGCATGAGAAAATAAAAATGCAGTGTTGTATTAAAGACCAAAAGTGAAAAGTGCCAAACCTTACAAATTGGGTTTTTGAATCAATTTAAATCAAATCAGATATTTTGTTTGTACATAAGGGGGAAAACAAGTCTATTTGTTCACCAACTATCAAAGCAAGAGCATGTTCAAGTATTCGAGGGTGAAAAACCATGTTTGCAAACCCATGGATAGTGCTACAGGTGTGCGCTGCGCATTGGGCAGTTTGAGGCAGTGCAAAATTAAACAGGGACTGCACATAGGAGTGTGTGTTGCGAACTAGGGTTACGCGTTGCACATTGAATCTTAGCAACATAAAAACTTGTGTATGCGCCCAGAGGTAAACCAAACTCACTCCAAGCTTGCAAATAGGTATGTTATTGCTGCCTAGTAATGTTAGGGTGTTTGATATATGTTTCGAAGATGGGATTTGATGTATTGGGTTTTGGGAAAATGAAACCCTAGGTTCATAGCAAAGGCATCCCTTAAGTTGTTTTAAAATATGTGGGTGGTTTATTAAGATGTCCCTCATCCTCCATTGATGACAAAACTAACTCCTTACTCATTTGTGCACCCTAGTAAAATTTTCCAAAGAGCACACATTGTATTTTGCTCATTTGTCAAAAGGGGATTGTTTTGTTAATTCATTGAAAACATAGCATTGTTAATTATGGCATGGTTTATTTGATGTTGTGGCAAAATTACTAAAGTTTTGAGTATACATTGAAAATTGAGTCATATATATCATAGACATCTTGACACCAAAGCCATGTCAGACACGGGGTCAGAGTATGAACAATAGTATGATAGTGATTCTACAGTAGAGGGTAATGTGGCAAGAAGGTCTCAAAGGTGGTAAGCCTCTCAGGGAAGAGCCTACTTCTTTGGCTCAATTGCAAGCTTGCCCACTTCAATGGATTGTTTTCAGCGTCAATCATGTTTCCAATATTGTGAGATGATCTCACAAACTCAACATCATCGGGAATTAGTCTGTTTATTTGTTCTACATTTATAGGATGGTCATGTAAACCTTGCCAGAGTGAATTTCAGCTTGTCACCTGAGACTATTGCTCAGGCCAACATGATACCAAATGTAGGAGAGAAATGGAATAAACGTCAGCAGTTAGAGAAATCATACTATGAGCCATACATCAAACTTGGGTATATGAGGCACTTGAGCAGAGTTTTTCCTTTCCAATACCTGAATGATCAATTTGCACCTTTGATGAAACTTATCATTCGGTATTTCAGTTGTGAGGGCAGATTCTCCCGTCTTTATGCGTACCATGTCTATTTGTTGATGCATTTTACAAGGGTACGTATGATGAACATTCCATACTTCATGTTTCGCAACATAGAGAGGATGCTACCTCTTGTACAAAGGAAGACCCTAGCATAGCAGCATAACAGTATTTATCATTATGCGTTGATCAAGATCATAGTGGTTCATCAGTTGGCACAAGAGGGCATTACTTGGGAGGATTTTATTTCTCATGACTTCTTCACAGCGCCTCAGCCACCTCCAGAGATAGTTCATGATGAGGGAGGGCCTTCACAACAATTTGACATTCCTGAGATCGAGCATGTCAATGCTCCAGTGTATGTGACATATCAGCGAGGCCACAGGGCCTTATTTGCATCTACATGACGAGTACTATCTCCACCCGGGGTGGAAGGGGTCTCGTTGACTTCATCAGCACAACGAGTATTATCTCCACATCATGTGGAAGGGGTATCGCCTTCTTCTTTAGCACAAGTACAGATGCAGGATAGGGGCAAGAGGCCCATGTTTGATGAGGGTCCTTCAGGAGGTCAGGACACGGATATCATTGATGTTGATGCTAGCTCTCCCAGCTCGGAGCTAAAGGAGATCATCCGAGAGCAAAGTGCTGAGAATGACTTGCTACAAAATAAATTGCAGATGGCTAAGTGGGTGATCAACTACTTGGAGTATCACAACAAATAGCTGGAAGATGAACATACACTTTATGAGCTGCGGAAAATCTAGGAAGACCGAGAATTGGCCCGAAAGAGACACGGTGATTTGACACCGATTGGTCGAGAATCTATGCTCATCCAGTAAAAACTCATTTGGAGAAATTGTTGTGAAGGAAAACAGAGATAAGGACATGCTTCATCATATGAAAACTCACTATTGGGCTCGCATGCATGTTTGCAAAGCGAAAATGAAGATCCTAAAGAGGCGATTGAGCAAGGCACTAAAATGGCGAAAAAAGCCCGATCCACTCCAAATTTTGGCTGAGGCTTCATTAGCAGGGCATAATACATGATAGAGGGTCTTCACTTTGAATTTGAGCAAATTCGGAGAAATTTTTGTCATTTTGAAATTTTTGGCTTGCAAAACAGGTTTTTTGGTTCAACGCGTAGTGCACTGCGCGCGACCCATAAGATTGGGAGGTCCAAATCACAAATGGCTTGTAGTTTTGGATTTTTCATGAATAATTACACATTCCTAGCTATTTCCGAAGCATTTCATCGAGATCTGGATGGTCAAAAGGCCCAAAAACACCATGAGAACCACCTTGCTGTCACCTTTTTCCACAACAGGAAGTACCTCTGGGAGAATTCCATTTGGAGGGGGAAAATGAGCTCTAAATTGGACAATTCCACTTGGGTTGGAAAGTAGACATCCAAGGCTTTACAACAAGCTAACATGAGCTCAATTTGGGTGTCGGGAAGTGCCTCCAAATCAGCTGGAAAGGTGCACCGCGCATAGAGATCAGGGCGCTGCGCATAGAGGATTTTGGCCAATTTCTCACCTTCCAGCTCACGAATTCGGCTAGTTTTCACTAGTTGCACTCCTTAATGTAATTTTTGACCCAAAATGATGTAATTTGATGTATGTAAGGTAACATGGCACTTATCTACCTTATTCTAGATGATTCATTCACAAATTAGTAAGAAATTAATGTAATGAATCAATTTCCTTCTTTTTAGAGGCAGGTTGTTTTGGTCACCTAGATTCTTGCTCCTTGTTTAGAATTTGTTCAAATTGCTCCTAGAAGGAGGATGTCAACCCCTATAGGTTAGGTAATGAGGTTAGCTTGATCTATATATGTAAATTTTCATTCAGTAGCATAGGTTGGACTCTTGGGAAGATTTTGGCACACTATTGTACATATTTTTCATATTTTGGCTAAGGAAAGATCAGAGATTTTGCAGCACCTGTTGGGATTCTTGTGGCTTTCAGTTCTTGATGGTGTTATCTCTCAGTTATTGTAATTTTATTCATGTTTACATGTATGCCATTCCTTCTTATGCTTCTGAAACTAAATGAATGAGTAAATGAGGTTGAATTCGTTGTTTACAGTGCTCTTCCTTTAAGTTTGTTTAGTTTTTCATGTTTTCGCCAGTTTGGAGAGGATCCATGTTCTCCCTTGCCCTCTTCAGCTCCTTGTCATTCTGATCCATCCATACACCTAATCAAAGGCATCAAGACTACTGCCTACCTCGCCCCAACTCAAACTCTGCAAAGATCTGACCTTAATCCCTGCACCCAAAATTGGTTTTCCTGTTTCTCCAAAAAAACCTCAAAAATATAAATCAAACTTTCCTATCTCTTTACTAGCCTAAAATTAGTATTCATTATCGGTCATCTCAGCCCCTTTGAAAACTTGTTTACCGAGATAGACCCAGAGAGAGCCCTCTCTTGTCCTCGTAGGGCTAGCTACGAGGCTGAGCTTGGTTTGATGTTGCCTTGACTTTTTCCTTCCTTAGCCTGAGGAAGATTCGAGCATTAACACAACAATTCTTGGATAATGAACATATTAATTTATTTTCTTTCAAAGAAAATTAAGAAAATTCAGAACATGTTTCTCTAATTGAAAGGAATTCCTTAAAACTAGATTATAATACGACAAGTTCTATAAACGATTCATTTCATCCATCATTATATTCTGGAATGGATTATTTTCTTTATCCTGATTTGTTTTTAAATTAGAATAAAGTCAATGACGATCATATTAATCTTTCAAGTGATAATCTTCTTAATCTTTGTTCTGAAAAATTATGCATCTATTACTCATTTGGATGGTAATTCTTTAATTGCAAAACCCTCTTCTTTTGTATTTTTTGATTCTATTATTTTAGATCAACCATTTAATTTTCATAAGAAGAAAAGAATTTATGACGACTATCATGAAAATGAAGACAAAAAATCACATCTTTCTCAAAGTGCACCAATTTTTAAAATTGGTCTATCTTGTAAAGATTCACACACTTTAATTTTGTCTTCTCTTATTGAACACAAACTTAATTTTGAGAATTTTGGTGACTTAATGTTGTGAGTTTCTAACGTACTTCATTTTGATTTCATTTTAGAAACTTGCAATTATACTTTTTTCAGGGAATGTCCTTTTAGTAGCAAGTCATTGACTAAAATCTAAGATGAGTTCCAGAATTGCCTTGTAAAATTATTTTGTAATTTTAGTTTTTGTAATGATTTATTTGTTTATACATTTTTTTCTTTTTCTTTATTTTCTTTTTGCAAGCATGTTAAATTTGTCAATATTGAATATCATTGAGATTTATTAAGTGAAAATGAGGAATTGGTTTCTCATAATCCTGATTATAACAAATTATTTCATTTCCAATTTGATTCGACATTCAGAAATTCATTCCAATCATTTCATCGTCAGTCAAATTTAAATCTTGAGAGTGTTCTTCCTTGACAACATGCTTTGTCATCATCTCCTTTGGAAAGTTTTCATTCTCCAACAAATATTCATCCATTATTTGATGATCCCATTAATATTTGCTTAGAGTATGATTTTCAAAAAAATCGTTTACTAATAGGTTAATTGTAAATAAGCTTGCTTTTGTACATAATTTTACATTATATGTAAATAATAAATTTTGTTTCATTTTGATTGCTTCCATTATTTGGTTACTAAAATTTGACTTGTACATACAGGTAGGTAATAAAACGAGAGAATGGTTACATTGGAAGTATGATTATACAAAGTCATGTTTCCTTCATTAAATTAGAATTGGGAGTAGATTAGTTTAGATTACATTCAATAAATAATCATTTTGAGTTAATTTCCTTGCATTGGACAAAGTCATATATTTCCGATAAGAATAAATAAAATTCTTCAATGGTAAGTCTCATATTCTCATTTTAATTCATTTCTTTACTTTTTATATTTAGTTTTGTTTTCTTATTTTCTATTGATATGTAACTCTGTTTTGTAGCTCTTAACAAGCATTTTCACACCTTTACCGGATCAAATTGCGAGCTCAAAGAAGTAGTAACGATTTTCATCGAATCAGTGAAAATGGGGAAGTTATAAACCTTAATATTTTTCTTCAAAAGCATTAGTCTCATTAAAAAATTGTTAAAACACCTTTTACAAGTTCTGCTTTTGAAATAGTTAAATAAATATAAAATTTCCTCATTGAAACTGAATTATCACTAAATGCTTTTAACTTTTCAAATTCGATTTATCTAGATTTTGACATAAGAAAGAATGCTTTATTCATTATATTTTTCCTCTTTTGTTAAGAAATTTGAATAAACAATTTTGTAAATTTTTCCTTTTAGATTTGGTTTTGAGTGATTTTATCATCATACTTGTGAATGGTTATATCTTGAGAATTCAGTTATCATATCACATTTACTTTTTCTTTTAGATAAAAATGTTAAATAACATATTCTTGGCCTTTGATCAACATCTCTTGGAAACCATTTTATGATTCTTCAATTTGAAAGTAGGAATTTTTCAGGAAGTGGTTATGAAAATTGAAAATTAGATAAAAATTATTAACACAGATAATAATATATTATTATAATATATATATATTATATATTATAATATATATTAATATATATTTTTTTTTATTAATTTTTTTATTAAGTTGTAAAATCTTTAAAAACCTCAAAAATTATATCCTTTTACTCTAGTTTCAGTCAAAAAAGCTTATCCTTAAAAAATAAAGAGGGTCTTATGACTAAAACACTTTCAACTTGGATTTGCCATCCAAAATCTGAAGGATTCAACAATCCTCCCCATCCATTAAAAATGAATTTTTTAGAGTGTAATTATAAAAAAAAAATGAAAAAAAATCTAAAAATATAACAGGTCTCATCACGAGCCTTCTTACCATGTTCATAGGGAACCATTTAAACTGACATTACCACACTAAACACTAAATGAGGGTAATGGCTTACGATTTTTAATTGTAAGGCAAGGGGTCTCATCACGAGCCAACTTATTTAGTTTGATTGTTACCAGTGAATGGAATTGTCATTATCTGGCAACCAAACTTGGATAATCGCTTTTTAGCATTAAAAAAAAAAGAAAAAAGAAAAATAAAATTTACCTCTAATTATTGCACTATTAAATGGATGGGACATTAGATTGTTGTTGGTTAAAAGGAAACCATTTCGAGGTTATGAAAGCATGATGGAAATAGTGGCTTTACCTGTAATGAATGAGTACATTTTAATGCTATGTCGTAAAAGTCCCCCTGCTTTATTTTCACAATTGATTAATGACTAATACAAGTAAATATGAATTTTTTGTTCACAAAAGGTTTTAAAAGAAATTGCAATTTAATGAGTTTTATAGCTAGAGTAATTTTATCTATCTAGATATTCCAAAAAATTGTTTTCACATCTTATATTAGTTTTATGAAGCTTTGGGAAATTTCATTATTATGATAGATAACTGGTTCTTTCGGTGAATCTCCAATTATTGTACCCCGAGACACAAACTATACTTAGGCTTAAGTATTAAACATTATGGGTTATGTAATAAAAAAATGAAATAAAACAAAGTTTTTATCTGAGAAAGTTAAAACATGTATAAAATTCTAAATACCCCAGATCACACATAATAAATAAACATAGGGCATGACTAGACTCAAATGGGTCATTAATTGTTTCCAAAAAGAACCTCGCATCCATTGCAATCACATGATCCGCTATAAGTTCATGCCTCCTACCTTAACCAATTGTGATATGTGATATCACTCCTTACCCAACCACAGATTTAAATCCACCAAGCTAAAATATCGCATCTGGGACAGTGTAAAGGCCCAAAAAACTTAAGTCCTACTTCGTTCTGATCTGTCGATTGCAATATGTGATAAGGCCTGGACCTGATGGGAAAATACATGCAAATACATATTAATCCTTTGTTTGTGGGCTATCACGAATAACAAAACTTTAGTCCATACCCCATTCCCTTTTTCGATTGCGATATGCGATAAGGTCCAGACCCGCCAGGATTATACACTACGATTTATATTAGTATCACGTTTGGGTCCTATACTGCAATCGCAAAAATTTTAAAAAGTCATGTCTCATCCCAACGCTGATTGCGATATGACGACAAGAGTGATGCCAGATCCACATCATTTCTACGTCACCTTCCACATCACTTTTTAGCTGTCACGTTATTTGCCACATCACCATTCCATGTCATCCGCCACATCATAGTGACGTCACCAAGACATCATTCCTGACATCACCCCGAGACCCCGCAATCTCAATTTTGATATTGTGATATGCAATATAACCAGACCCGACTGAATTATAAAATCTATTCCATAAATCCTTGCATTCAAAATTATCGTAGTTTCCAAAGACTCTTGACTGTTGGATAATGATTACACCGGACCCAATAGAATTATATGTTGCAATTCATTTAAATCCCCACATTTGCCGCTATCATGAATAACAAAAGAACATTGTTTCTCTTACTCCTGCCCATTCCGATTGTGATTGCAATTTTATTTGAGAAATCTCCCTTTTGGATTTTATATGAAATACTCCTTGTCTAAACCAATTGCGATTGTTATGAAGTTTTTCACTTGATTCAATTCCGATTGCAATTGTTTTATTATTCCCTAAAAATCTAATTTTTGATTGTGATAAGATGTAAAGCTCCACCTCCTCATTCCACATTCCTCTCCATGATGTCAGTGTTAGATTTATTGCACTCTACATTTTCCTAATTTCCTACAAAAGTGGTTTGTTTCAAATAAAATTTTTTCATCATCTCATTTATGTTTATCTTATCAATTCTTGTTTGCTATGTTCAGGTTCATGACGAAGAAATACAGTTGCATTGATAAGCGGCAGATCAGTTCAAACAGGTAGACAAACATCGAGAGAATTTGATGGAACAAACGAATTTGATGAAGACAACAAATCACTTTCAAAAATGTTTACAAAAAAATTGTTTTCCTTTAAGCATTGTTGAAGGGATGTGTTTAAATTCCCTCAACACTCTCAATAATTGGTTCAGTTGTTTTCTTCTATTTAAGCTTACTTGTTGTATCAAATAAGGGTCCATAGTTAGAAAGAGAAAGCCTTGGAGGCTTGCACTATTGTACCTCTTAGTATTTTAAATAGAATGTTAGGTCCCAAATCAAGGGAGAGAAGCTTGTAATACTGTAACTCTGGATTATATCTATTGGTGGAGAAGCTCTTGTTTATCATGCACTACTGTAGAAAGGAGGAGACATTCTTTGCAAACAAAGATCGATTATAGACCCCAAAAGATTGTGCACTATTGTCGTTCTATGAGAATATGTAATTTGATTTCATTTATTAATAAATGATCATTTCAGTTAATGATATTTAACACTATTGTTTACAAGATTTAACTGAAATAAATTCTTAGTTTTGTTAGTCAATTTATATTTTGAATGTGTGAGTTAATAATTCGATTCATGCACTATTGTTGAATCTCGAGTGTTAATTCATTTAAAAGTCTTCTTATACTATCCTTCAGGCTTAATTTTAGATATAATATGAGAGATGAAATTTTCATAGGAATAGATAGTTATAATATTAGATTGGCAAGCTATATTTCAATTTAGGATAACAATTTTTTTCTTGCATACATGATGTATTGTTTAAACTAATCTAGTAATTCATCATGAATCTTTGTATTTCTTATGCATATGATAAATAAGGAATTGGAAATATTTTCAATAGGCACTTGTGTAACTATTTAATAAGTGTTCAATTGTTAGTATTTACGTTAGTGAGGAATTAGATTTTGTGAGCTATATCCTCGATCAAATTCCTTAATTTTAATTCTAATTGTTTAAAGCTTATTTTCCCATTAAGTTAAGTTGGATGTCGATTGAGAGAAAGGTTACCCTTTCTTTCAATCAAGATAGGTTAGGTTAATTGCATTGTAGACTTAATCTTGCATGTGTTGTCATAGATATTACATTTTAGAATTAGTCTGCATTTAGATTAATTCTACATTCCTAGAAGTCCTGTTTTGTGGGAAAACTTTAGATTGGTTTGATTGTTCCACAAGAACATCTTAAGGATCATTCTTCTTTCCTGATTAGCTCGGAGAATTGATATGATGGCCCTAGCTATTAGGAATTGAAGACATTTAAAGTTGATAGTGGTTGGGAGAAGGTAATTGGACCTAGTTAAACCAGTCAAAGCCACTATTCAAAATAGAATAGGAATTGGTTTAAGGTCCGGACTGGGTGGTTTTCCCAAATTTTTTTGTAGCAATTTTCGAGGCCTCAACAAGTTCCTACATGACAAAGATGAATTTCACAATGAAATCCGCGTTTAGATAAACTCGAGAAGATTTCTTGTGCAATGATGATAGTAATATTGAAACTATTTGTAAACTTGGAAACACATTGTTAAATATGCAACAAATGTCAAGTATATAAGTGGTTCACATTATTCTTTCATTGCCTTTGTACTCTTCATCTAGGAAAATAATTTTCATAAACACTTCCCCAGTTGAAAAATGAACATATATGCTCAAAATACATGTTCTATTGTAATATGAACAAGATGGCTCTAAAGATATTTTGTGCATTTCAATCATTGAAAAATATGTGGCCCGACCACTTGAACTCGAAAACAGTTTCTTATAAAAATATGCTTCTTTATACCGAGTGACAAAAACAACAACAAAACAAAACTCCTATGTTTCATATGATTCATTTGTTACAATGAAAAAAAGAACCTAAAAAGAATTATAGAGAAAAAAATGATGTTTTATCTCCCATACAGAGAATTTGAATACACACTAAAAAAGCCCAATGAAACATGGACATAAGCATATCTATACATTTTTATTTTTTATTTTTTTAATTTTTAATTTTTAATTTTTATGTTACTGAGAAACACTTCTCTCACCCAATTTCTCCATGGGGTGACATTGACCTTTCTTCCACTATAGTCATATCGAAAAATGAAGACATATCTATAGTTAAGCTCCCATTAGAAAATGAAAACACTTGCACCACTGAAAAATATGATATTCACACAAAGATTTATGATCCAGGTGAATTTTTTAAAAGTTGCAGTGGCATGGTAAAAAGGCTCAAAACTAAAAGTGGTAGAAACTCTATAAACTTCACATCGGATCGTAGTGCTCATCCTCTAGATTTCAATAGTTAGAGCAAGTCAAAGTTTATGTTTGACTTGGATAGGTGGTAGGAGGAGATGACATGGAAGGCAGTCTCAACGAATGGGGAAGCATAAAGTGGAAGGGTGCCATTGGTCCCGTATATCGCAAATCATAAAAGGAAGAGGTCGTGGTTTAAAGAAAATCGGCCCCAAGCAAGTCATGGTTGTGATGTGATAAATCACAATCACCCATCGCAAAAGGGAAAGGTTAAAGAATCGACCCTTGTAACAAGCCAGGTTGCGATGCGGTATATCACAATCGTAGTTCACAAAGGGGAGGTAGTCGTATATTGTACCAACCTTGGTTCCCACTGATTGTGAGTTGCGATGTGAGCTTCCAAACTTAATATATTATATATTGTGCTTAATAGCCCGTCCGATCCGCAGTTATCATAGGGCACTTCTTGTAAGGGCTTGGGTTTGTCCACTAATTGGAAATGCCGATGGGAAACACTGATAGCAAAATTCGTTGTGTCAAAATGTGCGGTTAAGAATGTTTTTCCATGTTTGAAAGGCTTGTTGCCGCATACTATATGGGACCCGAGGATCTCTGTATTAAAACAAACTCATCTGCTAAACTTTGTCATTTATTTAGAACTGCCCAATAATTGAGGAGATTAGTTGCCAACTTATATAAAGAACTATCCACATTGGGAAAAGGGCAGCGACACAACAATTTAAAAGATTAGTGCATGTAGTAGTAACTTGACCTGGTAGCAGGTCATGATCTCGCCTTGAGCAGCAGGGAGGTTCCAAGAGGGTGGAGAAAGTTTGATTATTTTAACTGGGTGTCTAGATTGGTGTTTTTGCACAAATTTTCATAATGATTTCAGTGGTACCATCTGTTTCTGAATATGGGCTCTCCATTCTTCATCCATATTCCATCTTGGAGGTATAAGGATTGTAAATTAATGTTGCTTGTACTTTTATCTCTTTTATGCCACTTAATGAAAGAATGTCTCCCCACTATTGAGCAAGGCCCAAAGACATAGTCCAAATTGGACGAACTCTGTAATCAAATATTTCTGTCATGATTTCTTGATTATCATGTTATTTCCACATTGTTTTATGTGCTTTTAATCTCCATGGTTAATAAGCTATGTTTCATGTAATTATGATGCATCTATAAGTAAAATATCTTGGATCAAGTTTGGTATCAAAGCAGTTCTTTGTTGACGCGAATTGCATGAGTATATGCTAACCCAAAGCAAGCTATGAAAAGGTGAAGGAAATATTGAGTCCTTTGATCCCAATGCAGGATGTGCATAGTGAAGAAGAAACATGGAAAATGAAGAAGCTCATTGGGAAGAGGAACACAATTTCTATAAGGTATTCTACAATATGGTAGAGAAAGTGGACAAACTATTTTTAGAGTATGAGAAGGCACTTTGGGATGAGAAGAAAGGTGTTGATGAAAATAGATCAGTAAATCATGAAGGTTGTGGAGAAGATCCTGCTCCTCCTCCATCTTCCAATGACCATTCTGCTTCTTCTTCTATACATACATCTAATTAATCGTTCCTTAAACTATATGTAATGTTTGACTTGCCTACATATGCTAGAGAATGTAATGCAGAAAATCTCAACAATTGGATTAGGTAGATTGAGGTTTATTGCCGGATTCAATAGATCAAGCAAGACGAGGCAAAGATCTAGTTAGCATCCCTTTGACTGAGTGGCAATGCTCTCATTTGGTGGGAGAGAAGATTGCAAGGTAGAGAAAATTTGGGTAATCTTCTCTCTTCATGGTCAAATTTTGTTTCTGCATTGAAGAACCATTTTTACCCTTTGGGATATAAAGAAAAAGTATTAATGGAATAGCAACATCTAAGGCAAAGCCAAGGGAAAAATGTGCAAAAATTCACCGAAAAAATTAGAAAACAAGCATTGAATTTGAGCATTGCATTAGAGTCACCAGAGGTTGTAACTAAGTATATTGGTTATTTACATAGTTACATAAGGCATTCATTACTATTGTTTGATCCTACTACTATCGATGAGGCCAGTGTGAAGGGCATGCATCTTGAAATTAAGGGGATGCTAAAACAAAATGACCACCCAAGAAGAGTCACAACCAAGAGAAGAGGGGAAAAGCCCTCTTTTACACACTGTGAGAAAGAGGGACATGACGAAGAGAATTTCTAGAAATTGCGCCCTGAGTTGAGACCTAAGAGGAATGACAGAAAGGAGAGGCAGAAGACAACTGCCACCATGCAACAATATCATGAGTCTGAATCAGAAGACGATGAGAAGGTCACAACTGTGGTATTCACACAAGGTAGGCCAATTGACTTGGGGTGAAATTTTGGTGACGAAAGGAAGATCATAGCTCTTGGGATTACAGCAGATGGACCCATCGATTTGTGTTCTGATTTGGGGTGATGAAACAAAAGTTTCAATTGATATTGTACCAAATATGAAAGGGAAACCCAATGTGGCATGGCTCTAGGAACCTGAGGAAATCAACCAAAGGATTCAAGTAGAGAATGCTGAGCTAAGGAGACTCCTACAAGAAGCAGAAAAGGAGAAATAAAGGTTGCTACGCTAGTTGCAAGCCAAGGACAAAGCCTTGGAAAAGCTACAACATAACCACCTTGAGGTAAAAATTGACTCTTTGATTTCATGTACCTTTCCTGAAGATGATTTCACTTCTTTTGAAAAACATACTACAGGTATCGGCTCCAAATGGTTACGGAGAATGGCAGTATGAGGATAAGGGTGTTGGCATTAATGGACAAGGCATTATAAACCCCTTCAAAGTAGAGGAATTGCCTCATCATGCAGGACTTCCGTATGTGAGGAAGGAAGTTGGGGAATTCTCCAAAACAACTACTGACCAACCAACGACAGATGATGAGATCAATTCCTCACATTCTAGCAATAGTGAGGGCTCCGTAAACACGTATAGAGGAACACTAGAGGAAAGCACTCCAAGATAACCTGAAAAGTTTGGAAGAGAAAGAATCATTGTAGTCGTTGCAACAAGGTGGGACACCAAGGAGCCATGTGTCATATTATCCATGCCAAGAAAGCACTGATAAAGAAACCAACAGGAAAAAATGTTCAGCAAATGAATCCACCACATTCATGGTGGTTTTATTTATTAAGTCAAATATGGTTTTTTTAGATGTAGTTGCTTGTTATGGCCACCATTTCTAAGTCATGCATTGTGAATAAATGTAAAAGTGATGATGTGTTTCCCATCAATTAAAAATGCAATGATGATGTTTCTAGGCCTTCTGTGAGTAGTTTGGGTATTGGTTTCTATCATGCAAAACTTGACCAAAGAGAGTGTGTTATAAACTCTTGGAAAGTATGGGGTTGTTTCAGTCATGTATGGTTTGTATATGATTGCAAATGTGGTCAGTAGTGAATGTTGGACACTTGAAGCTTTATGAACCTCCATTGATTATGGATACTAAAGAAGTTGCACAAATTCCTATAGTGGACAATTTTGCACCAGAGTATCTAGAAAAGTTTCCCAAAGATATCATACTCGATAAGAAAACTAGAATTTCACGACAGGGAGATGTGGAGTACATTCATGTGGGATTCAAAGGAAGGCTTCTAAGTAAAGCTCAGTGGATGGAGAAAGAAAAAGTGATGGAGAAATATACTCACTTTTCAATTGACTGAAAAGGCTTTTCGGGGTCCAAAATATCTTAGTGGGGAGGATTGATACAGGGGGATCTTTAAAAATACTAGTGGCATGGTAAGAAGGTTCATAAATAAAAGTGGTAGAAAATATAAAAACTTAGGAATGGATTGCAGTGCTTGTCATCCTGATTCGAACGGTGTGAACAACACTCAAGTCTGAGTTCATATGAAGAAGTTAGAGCAAGTCAAATTTTATGTTTGATTTGGATAGGTGGAAAGAGGAGATAACGTGGTAAACACTCTCAGCGAATGGGGAAGTGCCAAGTGGCAGGCCACCAATGGTCCCAGATATCATAGATCACATAAGGAAGAGGCCACGTCTTAAAGAAAATCAGCCCCAAGCAAGTCATGGTTGTGATGCAATAAATCACAATTGCCCATCACAAAAGGTAAAGGTTAAGAGACGGCCCTCGGAGAAAACTAGGTTGCGATGCGATATATCGTAATAATAGTTTGCAAAGGGGAGGCAGTCGCATATTGTACCAACCTTAGTTCCCATCGATTTCAATTTGTGATGTGAGCTTCCAGACCTAAAATATTATATATTATGTTTAATAGCCTGTCAGGTCCACGGTTATCGTAGGGCGCTTGTTGTAAGGGCTTGGGTCTATCCTTTGATTGGAAATGCCGATGGGAAACAACGATAGTAAAATCCATTGGGTTAAAATGTCGATTAAGGAAGTTTTACGATGTTTGAAAGGTTTGTTTCTACATACTATATGGGACTTGAGAATATTTGTCTTAAAACAAAAGTGCTTGCTAAACTTTGTCATTTGTTTTAAACTGCCCAGGAATTGGGGAGATTAGCCACCGACTTCTGTAAAGAACTATCTACATTGGAAAAATGGGGGACGATAACAATAATTCATAAGATCAATGCATACAATAGTAACTTGACTTGGCAGCAAGCTAAGACCTCACCTTGAGTAGTAGGGAGGTTCCGAGAGTGTGCATAAAGTCAGATTATCTGAATTGGGTGTTCAGATATGCACTTTTGCATGATTTTTCACCAGGATTTTGATGGTACTATCTGTTTATGAAGTCGGGATCTCCATTCTTCATCCATCTTCCATCTTGGAGGTATAAGGATTGTAAATGAATGTTTCTTTTACTTTTATCTCTTTTATGCCACTCAATGAAAGAAGGCCTCCCCACTATTGAGCAGGGCCCGGAGACATAGTTCGAATTGGATGAACTTCGTAATCAATTATTTTTGTCATGATTTCTTGCTTATCATTTTATTTTTGCAATGTTTTATGTTCTTTTAAGTTCCATGGTTAATAAGCTATGTTTCATGCAATTATGATGCATCTATAAGTAAAAGATTTTGGATCAATCTAGTACAAAAAATGCAACCTAGAGACACGTAAACTATAAATGCAAATACCAATATTGACATCAAACATCCATCTATTTTGAACACAACAACATCTTTTGAAATTAGAAGAAATCTAAGTGAGGAACAATAATTTATAGTAAAGCAAATAGTTCTATGGAAAAAAAGTAATCCAGGAAAGCCAATTACCAGAGGTGTAGTAAGAGGAAAAACAATCACTGCACAAGCACTTTACCACACAATAATGCAACACTATAATAAAGACCTTGAAATAGACGCCCTAAAAAAAGGGTATCATAGTTGCATTTACTGGAAAACCTGCATATATTGTTAATGGTATCATAGTACACTCATATTTTCACTTGCCACATTCATCATGTAACATGTTAAAACTAGCTTCTTACACACTCAATATGTTAAGCAAAGAGTATGCACAACTTAGACATTTTCTTATAGACTAATCATCATTGATTAGTTCAAAATTTCTATATAAAATTGACAAATAAATTCATGAATGTAACAACCTCAGGTTAAAAGTTTATGTAATAAAATTAATAAAAGAAAAATAAGACCAAGGTCATGGGACATGTATTCAAAGTTGAATGTTGTGCAAGACATCCTAGTGGGTGTTCATCCGTTTATTATGGCTAAGGGAAATTGGAAAAGGCATTTTAAAAGGCAAAGAGACATTAATTGAAACTTTATTTATGAAAATAAAGTAAAAATAGGAGAAAAGGAAGATGGAAGGTCATATGTTTGTATTAGAGGAAAATTGAAGGGAAAATAGAGGAAATTGAAGAAAATAGAGGCCTCAATGATAAAAGGGATTCTAAGGATTAGCTCATAATTCTTTTGGTCAGTTTAGACTTTGTTGGTTTAGCTTTTTGTCAGATTGGATTTGGAATTGGTTTTTAGAGAGAGAGGAGAACCAACAAGAATAATGAAGGACAAGAATAATTGCAAGTAATAGTTTGCATGTGTGACTTAATAGATGGTTTGTGAATGTGTCATACATGCATGTGTGTATTTTCTTCTCTTACTGTTATTGGCATGGGTTTTTCCAAGTGTGACAGTGGTTTTAGTCTTTCCTTGCCATTTCTAGATAGCCATAGTGTGATGCAGTTCTTTTATTTGGTTGATATTTGGATTGCCGGATGTTTTTGGAACTTAGTGAGGTGGTCTTAGGAAAATTCCCATAGCGCCTACGAATCCCTTGATTGGTTTTATTGGGATTTCGGGAAATCCTGAGTGTGGAGACAAAAAAATTCCTCAAGGAAATGTTGAAGAAACTTGGAGGCATCCAAGATTGTCTTGGGCCTAGTGATCCCTTGACCGGTTTTGATGGGATTGCAATAAATCTTGAGGGTGGAGGTGGTTTAATCTCTAGGAATCCCTAGTTGTTTATGTGCTTATGTTGGGCCTAGTTGTTCCTTGACTAGTTTTGTTAGGATTGTGATAAAGCCTGAGGGTGGAGGTGGTTTAATATTCGGTAAGACCTAGTTGTTTTGTCTTGAATCCCACATTCATGCTCGGAATATGGTACAAGGGTGATTTTCTGAAACAAATATTTGGTTCAGCTCAATCTATGGTTAGGTGGTATGTGGAAATCCCTAACTTGGTTGGCTTTTGCATATGTTAATAAGATCTCTTCTCCTCTTGTATTTTAAGAGTACTTATACTTGTTATTATGTGGCTTTGATAGCTATTCTATCATGGTTATTATTTTACTTATAAGTGG
Organism: Pinus taeda; assembly: GCA_000404065.3. NCBI lineage: Eukaryota > Viridiplantae > Streptophyta > Pinopsida > Pinales > Pinaceae > Pinus > Pinus taeda. Next base: position 103,509 of record APFE031612815.1, read on the forward strand.
GTTATAAGCATGCTTTCATAACAAGTTCCAGTTATGACTCTTGAAATGTTTGATTTATTGATGAATGGTTAATGAATGCGCGAGCTAATAAATGTTATTGTGAATATTATGAGAGGGAATCAAACCTTCTTGATGATTCTCAAATAATTATTAGATCCCTATGTTCAGATATGCATTCATAAGTTGTAGATTACATGTTCTCAACATGTTTGAAAAAAATTGTCACAGTTAGGCTTGATTAGGTCAAGTATTTGATAAACAATCATAGGTTAATGCAATTATGCTTCAGAGTTTGTCAGACTTGCAATGATGGGGACAGGCATGGTTCAGTTATGGATAGAAGGAAAAGACTAATGGGGCATATGGTAGTAGGTCTGATGGTGGGTACAGGTTGGATAGGGATGACATAGTCAAAGATGGAAGGTTGTTGGATACATCTGATAGGAGAGGTAGTGGATATGGGTTATACTCTAGTCCTGTTTTCGATAGGTATAATGGTCATCATCGCTATCATCCTTATAGGAGGGGTGGCAGGGGATATTTTTTGGATGAGTTCAATAAATCCAAGCCACTTTCATTTGATGTAAAGTTGAAGAAGCCAAAAGATGGCTACCTGTGATGAAGAAGTTATTTTAGTTCCATGAATATACAGAGAACATTAAGTCCAAGATAAGCATTTTCAGTCTTAAAGGGAAATCATACATCTGGTGGGAAGATGTGAAGCACATCAAAGACATTAGGACAAAGGAGTTGAGTTGGCATAAATTAAAGAGACTCTCCAGGAAGAAGTATTTATCAAAAAGGTATTATGATAGTAAAGCCAAGGAGTTCTTTGAGCTGAAGATGGGATTGATGATTAATGAGGAGTACATGACTAAGTTCTTGGAGTTGTTGAGGGATGTGTCATATTGTAAGGATGAAAAAAATAAGGTTAAGAGATTTATAAGTGGATTGTCATTAGAATTCAAGGATAAATTTGAATATAATGAGCCTCAGTTGTTGGAAGAATTTATTGGAAAGTTGAAGCGCTATTATGAGCAATTGAAGTGTAAGAATGAATCTAAGAAAGGTTGGAAAGGGAATGAAATACTAAAGGTAGATGGCCAATGAAATTGGGAAGACCTCAGAATACAGGTGAGAAATAGAATGTTTCTCCTTACAAGAAGTTTAATGTAGTAGAGAAGGGACATGGGTCGTAGCCTAGAGAGTAGAAGAATAGAACTGATGGTAGGAGACAATTGTAGTGTTGGATATGTGGTAAAGCTCATATCAAGAATAAATATTTGTGGGATCAGGGTGGTAGAACTCATATAAACAGTGATAAAGAGGCATAGAGAGTTTTTGATGTTGGATAACGCATTCCTCAGATCTATGCAACATTTGATAACAAGAAGGCAGATCACCGGGCATCTATTATTGAGATGGAAGGTAAGCTCTATGATCAAGTTGTTTAGATTTTGATTGAACCTATATCTAACTATAGTTATGTTAATCCCGAGCTGGTGGATAAATGTGGTTTGAGAAAAGAAGTGCATGAAAAGTCTTGGTTTGGATGCAGTTGGCTATATGTACTAAGAAAAGAGTTCATAATTGGGTAAGAGGTTATGCATTTGAGTTGAATGGAATGCCTATATCAGTGCATCTAAAAGTGCTTCCATTAGGTTCATACAATATTATTCTAGGCATGGATTGGTTGTATCTTCACAGGACCAAGGTGGATTGTTATGATAAAGATATTGAGTGTTTGGATGATGATGGAGAGAAGAGAATATTGCAGGGTAAGAAGAAGGCTACATCAGTAAGAATGGTTATACCTATGCAGGAAAAGTGTAGTTGCAGGAAAGAATGTGTATTTTTTGCAGTTCATATTTCTAAGAAGGATGTTGATTATGTTGAAGACTTGAAGAGGTATCCAATTTTTCAACCATTTCATGATGTGTTTCCATGAGATATTTTAGATTTTATGCCTCACAGGGAAGTGGACTTTTCTATTTAGTTGGTACTAGGGTAACACCAACATGAAAGGCACCTTATAGGATGAGCACTCTAGAGCTAGTGGAATTAAAGTTACAATTGAAGGAAATGGTTGACAAGGGATACATTAGGTCAAATGTGTTGCTTTAGGGTTCACCAACATTGTTTTTGAAAATAAGGAGGGTACTCTCAGGTTGCACATCAATTATAGGTAGTTGAAAAAGGTTATGATCAACAACAAGTACCCTTTTTTGATTATCGATGACTTATTTTATTAGCTAAAGGGGGAAATAATGTTCTCAAAAATTGATTTGAGATCAGGATATCATCAGGTACACATAAAAGAAGAGGAAATGTACAAGACTACTTTTGAGACTAGGTATGGGAATTATGAGTTTGTTGTAGTTCCTTTTGGTCTAAGTAATGCTCTAACTAGTTTCATGTGCTCAATGAATAGTGTGTTCCATCCTTATCTAGACAAGTTTGTGATTGTATTCATTGATGATATATTGATATATTCTCGGAATGAGGAAAAACATGTGAAGAACATAGAAACAATATTGAGATTGCAAAGAGAGAATCAATTGTATGCCAAGCTTAGTAAATCTAGTTTCTTTTAGACAAAGGTACATTACTTGGGACATCTTGTTTCCAAAGAAGGCATGGCAGTGGACCTGGAAAATATCAGAGCTATCATGGAATGGGAAGCTCCTAGAAATGTGGATTAGGTGAGATCATTCATGGGGTTAGTAGGTTATTACAGGTGGTGTATGAGGAAACTTTCATTGATTGCCTATCTTATTACATCGTTGTAGTGAAAATGAATGAAATTTGAATGGACTGAGGAATGTGAAACTATTTTTGACAAGTTGAAGCAATTTCTTATAAACGCTCCAATTCTAAAGATTGCAGATCTAGATAAAGAGTTTGTGGTGTGTACAGATTCTTGCAAGAGAGGACTTGATTGAGTCATGATGCAAGAGAGATAGGTGGTATGGTATGAGTCAAGAAAATTGAATTAGCACAAGAAGAATTAGGTGACACATGATCTTGAGTTGGAAATGATCATTCATGCATTGAATATTTGAGGAAATATATTCTTAGTAGAAGGTTTTTGTTGATGAGTGATCATAGTGGGATGAGATACTTGTTTGAACAACCTAGCCTAGATGTCAGGCAAGCTAGATGGTTGGAAATTCTCAATGATTTTGACTTGGAGATCAGGTATATTAAAGGTAAAGAGAACAAGGTTACAGATTCTCTTAGCAGATGAGTGTAGGTAAATCATATAGTAACTATGATTACATATGGGACAAATTTATAGGATCGTATCTTACAGGCATGACAATAGGATGACAGGTACATGGAGCTTAAGCACAGGTTACAACAACAGGGTATAGGTGAAGAAGATGTGGATTATCATCTCACTACATATGGTTTGGTGATATTTAGGGATAGAATCAGTTTGGTGATATTTAGGGATAGAATCTATGTGCCAGATAATAGTAAGCTCAAGAATCTTATCTTGATAGAATGTTATGTTAAGTCATACTCAGGTCACCTAGGATATCAGAAGACTTTATCAATTGTGAAGAAGTTCTACTATTAGCCTAATCTAAACAAAGAGGTAGCTAAGTTCATTTCCAGGAGTTTGAAATTTCAATAGGAGAAAGAAGAGTGAAAGCATCAAGGTGGTTTATTACATTTGATTCGAATTCCAAAATGGAAATGGGAGGTAATTTATATGGACTTCATTACAGGTTTGCCAAGGACATCCAGAAAACATTATTCCATCATGGTTGTGGTTGACAAGTTGACTAAGGTAGCTCAATTCATTCCAATGAAGTCTATTCATTAATCTAGTGAGGTAGCACAAGCTTTTATAAAAAATATAATGATATTGCATGGTATTCCTAAGAAGATTATGTAAGATAAAGATGTCAAGTTCACTTATAGGTTTTGGAAGGAGTTATTCACATGTTTTGGTACAAATTTGGCCTTCAATACAACTTATAATCCGCGAACAAATGGACAGACAGTGAGGGTCAACATGATTCTGGAGGACATGTTGAGGATGTATGTTATGCACCAGCAAAGGAAGTGGGAAGAGTATCTACCACCAGTTGAGTTCACTTATAACAATGGGTATCAGAAGTCACTGAGGATGAGTCTGTTTGAGGAACTTTATGGGTGGAGTTGTAATTCCCCCACCAGCTAGAGTTATCCAGTGAGTAGGGTACTGATAGGACCATACATGATGGTAGAGATGGAATTGGAAATGAAGGTTACCAAGAATAACCTAAAGGCAATACAAGATAAACAAAAGAGTTATGAAGATCAACAAAATGTATTTAAAGAGTTTTAGGTTGAAGAGCATGTGTACTTGTGTATGAAGCCCAAGAGGCACTCCTTAAGAATTGGACCATGTGTCAAAGTTGGTACCTTGGTACTATGGGCCTTTTGACATCCTTGAGAGAATTAGACCAGTGGCCTACAAACTTTCACTTTCCTTCGACAGTGAAATTCCATGATGTTTTCCATGTTTCATTGCTTGAAAGATATATGGAGGATGTTGATCATGTGATTGATTGGTTTGTATTGTATGTGGAACCAAACGAAGAATTATAGCCATAACCTCATCACATTTTTCTGCGGAAAAATCTCATGCTTTAGAACTAAACAACCAAGAAAGTTAAAGTGCAATGCAAGCATTTTGGGCCCGACGAAGTTAAATGGGAGATGGTTGATAAAATGTGAGCTATGTATCCTTCATTATTTGTTAGTTGAGGGAAAGGATTTTTTGTATATGTATATATTTATGTATGTTTGTTATTGTAAATACCACAACAAGCTGTGTTATAAAGCTACAATAAGCATTATGGTTGTCATGTTGGTTTTCCTTTTCAACAAGTGGTTCATTGTAAATACTGAATTGAGCTCAGTTATAATGATCCATGGTAGTATGTTTTGGTTTTTAGTAGTACAATTAGTAATAGGTGTCATAGAACATCGAGGATGATGTTTCCTTAATGGGGAGGGGTCTGTAATAACTCAATATTAACCATTCATCTAATAAAGTTAATAAAGGAAAAATAAGACCAAGGTCACGGGACATGTATTCCAAGATGAATGTTGTGCAAAACATCTGAGTGGGTACTCATTAGTTTATTATCGCTAAGGGAAATTAGCAAAGGCAAAGATGCATTAATTGGCATTTTAGTTATGAAAATAAAGGAAAAATAGGAGAAAAGGGAAATGAAAGGTCACAGGTTTGCATGAGAGAAAAATTGAAGGGAAAATAGAGGAAATTTAAGAAAATAGAGAGCTCAATGATAAAACGTCTTCTAAGGATCAATTCACAACTTTTTTGGTCAGTCTATTTTTTTTTTTTTTAATCTTAGTTTGGCTTTGGAATTGGTTTTCAAGCATATAAGAGCATGAAGAGGAGAAACCAAGCAAGAGAGCAAAGGAAACCAAGGGAAGCACAAGAAGGAAAAGGAAAGCAAGGGACAAACAAAGAAAGGTTGGATCAAGCAGCTTTAGCAGGAATATTTGTAGGTAACAAGTTGCATGTGTCATTTCCTAGCTAGTTTATGAATGCATGGTGCATGTGTGTATTTATTTCTCTTTTTGTCATTGGCATGGGTTTTTTGAAGTGTGTCGGTGGTTATAAGCTTGCCTTGACATTCGTATATAACCATGGTGTGATGGGGTTATTATTTGTCGAGCTTTGGATTGTCAAATGTTTTGGAACTAGGTGACGTGGTCTCAAGACATTTACCATAGGGCCTAGGAATCCCTTGATTGGCATTGGTAGGATTGCGGTAAAGCACGAGCGTGGAGACAGGGAAATTCCACAAGGTATTAGTGAAGAAATTATGAGGCATTGAAGATTTTTTTGAGCCTAGTGATCCGTTAATTGGATTTGGTAGGATTGCGGTAAAGCCTGAGGGTGGAGGTGGTCTAATATATAGGAATCCATAGTTATTTGTGTGTTTTTGTTGGGCCTAATGATCTTAGACTAGTTTTAGTAGGATTGTGGTAAAGGCTGAGAGTTGAGGTGCCTTATTCTTTGGGAATCCCTAGTTGTTTTTTCCTTGAGTGCCATATTCGTGATTGGAATATGGCATGGGGGTGATTGGCTAAAAGAAAGATTTGGTTCAACTCAATATATGGTCGGGTGGTACATGGAAGTGCCTGACTTGGTTGGATTTTTCATATGTTAATAAGATCTCTTTTCCTCTTGTATTTCATGAGTACTTATACTTATTATTATGTATATTTGATGGTTGTTATATCATGGTTATTATTCTTGTTATAGGCTGGTTATAAGCATGATTTCATAACAGGTTCTAGCTATGGATCTTGACACGTTTGATTTATTGATGAATAGTTAATGAATGCATGAGATAATAAATGTTATTGCAACTATTATGAGAGGAAATTAGACCTTCATGATGATTCTCAGATAACTATCATACCCCTATGTTGAAATATGCATTCATGACCTGTAGATTACATGTTCTCAATATGTTTGATGAAAATATTTTCATGGTTAGGCCTGATTAGATCAAGTCTTTGATCAAGTTTTGTATGAATGGATTTGTCTCAATTCCATTTATTATTCTGGGAAGTCTCATTGAGTTTTGGGTAGTGGTCTAGAGGTTGACCTGCAAATTAGGATTAGAATCAAGGACTACACCCTATGAACTATACATTTTAGGTCACAACTGCTACCTGGTAGGCTTATGCATGTAGTTGGAGGCCCTCAATCACATGGAGTCCTTGTCATGCATGCGGTTGGAGCCCAGGTCATTGAAAAATAATTCTAGCTCAGGGTTTGGGCACTAGGAGTGGTTGTTTGGCTCCTGGGTGTCTTGTAGCTCCTAAAGAAGGCCAGTAAGGTTAGAATTTGTTGATTCCACGTCCTTAACTATACTTAGGTTGTTTAATAATGTCATAGTATCCCTCAATTCATGTTTACCTTGACAGGCCAGTGAAAGTGGGTAAATGTGGGAGGAGTGGTTACAAAGAAATCATGCACACACCAACTACATCTTTTGGTAAAATTGACATAATAGTTTATGGTGATCCATGTCAAGCATAACGTATCTACAATTGTTGGATTTTGGTCATCCAAGTCTCAAAGAAACTACTACTACTTACACTTTTTGGAGAGACATTGTCAAGACCTCTAAAATAAAACAAGTGATGTAGAAAGACAACAAAGTATTTGTGTTTGTCTTAAATAGAATTAGAACTTTTTCACATACTGAAGATGATATTTCTTACTTGAACAACCATTGCTTTAGATGCTCACCAAATGATACAACATTTCCATATCTCTTCTACTTAAACAAATATACACAAAAACATAATGAAAAAATGCTATCGCTTGTTGATACATAAACTATAACATTTATTTCAAATGAAAAACAAATCGAATCAATCAACATAGATCCCTATAATAACATAAAAATGAAATTTCCAGCTGTCATTGTACTAAAACAAAATATGCTTGTTGAATTGATTGGCAGAAATTATTCTATAAAGGATGGGTTGGTCAATGGTGCAAAAGGAATTTTTAGAGCATCAACAATAACTGAAATGATATGATTTGGATATAATTTTTTGACCCAAGAATTGACATTCTCCAACGAACCAAAATGAAACATTTGTTCAAAAAATGCAATAATGTCTGATTGGACACATATTTCCAGTGTGTCTAGAAGCATCCAATCAAAAAACACTAACACTTACAAAAAAGAACAATTTCCTATTCAGTTGGCCTGTGCATGAACAATACATTGATCACAAGGCTTGACAATGGATATATTGGATTTTGACCCCAAAGGAGTTAGACAATATGGACTCATGTACACAACTCTCTCATGTGTCAAAGATATCAAATCCTTGTATCTAATAAACAAAATAAAAGAAGAAAAGTTTACTCTATCTGATAAAGTTGCCACTGAGTTACAAAGACTTAATGAAAATGATTCTTACCAACTTTATTATAGTTTATGAGTAATAAAAATGAAAGATTATCTGGCAATATTCTCATTAAACACTTGTAGCCTCTCTCTGTATTAAGAAGCCATTGTTATTGACTATGATATAATGAATTCTAACATCATTTGTTTCCAAGAAACAAAAGCAATTACATCTCCATCAAATCCAAAATTTACAGAAAAATATGAGCACATAAAGCTACTACATTTACACGGAATTCATACATATCATGAAAAAAATATGACAATTGACAACCATTTTAGCTATAGAGAAAAGCACATTGAATCAATATTCACTACTTTCCATACCTAAGGACATGTCATTGCAGTCGAAAATGTCTATTGTGCACCAATCACAACAACTCAAAAGATCACTGATTGCATCAAAAACATTATGGAACATGTACCAAACACATAAAAAAAATTCAATTATTGGTGACTTCAACTTAGACATGTTACAAAATAGATATGTAGAAAAAAATCTATTTATGCAACAAAACAATTTCAAATTGCATACAACAACATCAACAATTGATTATGGTTCAATGTCATATCACTTTTGGATAAATCTTCCAATCAACAATTTTGCATGCAATTTTTTTGCACGTATTGGATAGATCATCATGCTATTTCAATTACAATGCATTTGTCATTCACTTGACATGATATACAAATGTAAAAGTGATTACAAAAATTCTTGAATACTTGCAACTATTATCAAATCTATGGTTGCTAGAAAATCAAACATAGCAATATATGAATGACAAGTAAATATTGTCTTTTTTCATTCTCATTTAAACTCCATTTACAAAAAGAACTATAAGATAAGCTTATTTGATATCTCTTAACACTTATAAATCCAATTTCACATAGCAATTTCATCACAAATTTTCAGAAATGTTTAGAGAAAGGTTTTTGCAATCTACATTTAGACAACATACAAAATTACTCCATACCTAATCAATAACCGTATTTAAGTTACAAAAAAAACTTTTACAATATCATTTATAAACCATGATTCAAAAAGCAAACAAAGGAACACAAACACATGGGTAACTATTGTAAAATTATGCTTTACAAACTCTCATCCTATTACTCATATAAGAAAATCCACTATGCGAATAATAATTTTTATTTTAGGTCACACAACACTCATAACTTCTTGAATCAATAACAGTTCATTTGAAATTAAGTTTCCTAGTTTATCAAATACAAACATGCATTACACACTATGTCATAATAGTATAAAGAGAACCTTATATCCAAGAACTGTAAACAACACAATAGATACAAAACCTAGTCTTTGTACTCTAATTACAATAGTCTTTTATTCGTGTTAATTATTCCTTCTATTCATTGTATCTTTATACTTGTATTTTGAATCACAATTATTTTGGCGTATTAGATTCCTCAAACACATATGTTGCTTGATTTCCCATAACTAGAAATGCATGCAGATCATTGTTGCCCTGCGTGCCATGCTTGACATGCAAACATTTATTGTCCTAAGCACTATGGATATAGTTCCTTTGTCTATATAGGTCTCTACAACATTTCACTATGGATATAGTTCCTTTGTGTATATAGGTCTCTACAACATTCTTTCAAAAGCATATAATTTTTGAATCATGTTTGGATTGCATATTACCGTTAGACATTTTAACCACCAAACAACAATGTGATTGTCCTTCCTTGCAATAAATGCTAACTATTATTGTGGTTAGCTTGTCTACATGACAATCTGCACTATCTTTCAAAAAATTTATTTTGTTCGTGAATCTTGTTAGCAATAAATCTTCTCATCAATCTCCTCTGAATCATTGAACAATAATATAGCCATTTCATTCTCTTTCATGAGTCTTCTTTGAATTGCTGAACAATGTTGTGAATGCTCAATATCCAAATCATTTTTTATTTTAATTTATTTCACAACAAGATCTTTTCATAATTCGTGTTATTTGCTTAATAGCTATTGCAATTATAGCCAAACAAAAGTTACAACAAGCTATAATTATTTGTTCTCAAATCTTCAACACGATTAGCTTCTCATTGCTAGTTTTTCTATCCACCATGTATTATAGATATGATAGATTGAAACTAAAACAAATTCTAACAACTAAAGAACAAAATAATTGACCAAGAACCAATATTCCATCAAATTCAACAAGAAAGAGTAATGTTACTAGCTTGGTTGCCATTATTGCCATCTCCAATGCTATTATGCATATTGGCCATTATGATAATATTATGCACACTTCTTATAAATGTTTTTTTTAAGAAATCGATTCAATATCTAGTTGGTGGATCCCTTCTTGCAACTGTGAATATTCTACAACATCACACTTTGGATTTCCAAGATTTGCACAACATAGTAGATAACAATTAGATTTTTCTCTCACTATAACAAACATTATTCAAACTATTATGCATATTACCCATTATTCTAATCTTGTGTGTGCTTCTTATAAATATTTTTTTTTTTTTAAATATTGATTCAATATCTAGTAGGTGGCTTCCTTGCAACTGTGAATACTCTACATCATCACACTTTGGATTCTAGGAATTACACAACATAGAAAATAACAGGCAGCATTTGCTCTCATTATAACAAACATTTTTTCAAAGAACAATAATGCTTTTGATTTCCAACATACTTTAATTGTATTTTATTCTTTTCAAACAACATTATACAAATGACATAGAGAATGAATCAACATTAGTCCTTCATGTTGTTTTCATGTTTTACCCAAAGAAAAAATAAATCAACTCTTTTTAAACAACATCCATTTTGTTGCACTCATTTCCAATTGTTACAATTATTTCCATACAATGATATCAAAAATTGAATTATTGGCTTCTATATAATCATAATAGATCATTAAATCTACCCATCCTTTGTTGCAATAACTACTAATTCTTCTTGTGCCTAACTTATCTACATCACAATATGCACTGACCATCAAAAAAGTTGCTTACTTGGTGAATAAAACATATCCACTTCAACTTACCTCTAAGGAAGTCCCTTTCTGGAATGTCAGTTCTCTCACTTTCATCAAAGTCCCTAAGGCCTTTGATAATGATATTTATAACCATGTCTAACTTATCTTGTTCTTCCTCTATTTGTATTTTGTTTTTCTTCTCAACAATTTTTTTTTTCTTGTTTAATGACCCGCTTAGAATTTTTCAGCATCATTTAACATCTTCTATTTTATCTTTTAGCTAATTTTCTTCAATTTCCAAGGTGACCAACACTAACTAAGTCTCCTTTTTCATGTTGTGACCACTTCTTTTATCAATTTTGATTTCTCAAATCTAGTTACCCTCAACTGTTCTAATTCTTGTTTCACCATATCAACTTCTTCCTATTATATTTCTATTTTAACTTGCATGTTTGACATTTGTTCCTTAAGAGCCTAATTTTCTCTCTTTCTAATTTGAGATTTGATCCCTCTTGATGCTTGGTAGATTCTGAGTTAATATGGATCTTAACTCATTTATTATTATTATTATTTTGACCAAGTAAAAATGTTTTCACTTTATTAATTTTTATTTATTTTTTATATTTCTATGTAATTGAGTGATTTTATTTTATAGGTGAACTTTTTTTTCAAGTTTTGTTAATATTCACTCCATATCTCTCAAATTAGTTTTAATAGCTTTGTAACTCTAATAACAAAAATATTTTCATTTGAAAACAACTTACTTCTTTGGTTATAATCCTAAATTCTCCATGGAAGATTATCGTAACAATTTTGATGCTTGCAAACAATTTAGTTTGATTATTATCCACATTGATGCTAAATGGATGATAGTAGAAGATACTCATTGATTATAAATGTAAGATAATAGTAAAACAAAATGTAAACAAACTTAAGTAAATCTATTTTTATATTCAAATTCAAGTGAACATTGTTATACTTTAATTGTTGGCATTTATATTTAATGAGAAAAATAGTAATGAAAATTTGACCAAAATGTGACGAGAGTTAGATGATCATATAAACACAATCCAAATAACTAAATTGAACATCCTATAAAAATTTAGTTATGTATTCCTTCAAAAATGGCTAAGTGAATCTTTCAATCACTTTTCATTTTGTTGAAAATGCTTGAATATTGTATCTGTTTATTTGTATTGTGTAATGAGTATTGTATTTATTAAGAATTTATTAATAGTTTTTGTGAAAGTACTGTTGTTGGCTTGACCACTATTTCCATTTCCAATGCCCTGATGCCTATTGGCCACTATGCCAATCTTGTACATGATTCTTATAAAGTGTTTTTTTTTTAAGAGATTGGTTCAATACCTACTTGGTGGCTCTCTTCTTGCAACTCTGAAAATTGTACAACAACACACTTTAGATTTTGGAAGTTTCTACAACATAGCAAATATCGGGGAGCTTATGTTGTCACTATAACAAAATTTTGTTGAAGGCATAACAATGATTTCAGTTTCCAATATACTTGAATTGTGTTTTATTTTATCAAACAACAACATACAAATGACATAAAGAACATATCAAAATCATCCCTTCACGTTCTTTGCATCATTGACAAAAGAAAGACAAGAAAAAAAATTAGTTGTTCTTAGAGATCACTATTTCATTGCATTCATTTGCAATTTTTATATCTATTTTCACATAATCATGTCAAAGATTGATTAATTGCATCCTATAGCATGACAATAGATCAACAACGCCTTTGACAAGATCATTGAAAAAATAACATTGGCTCTCAAATGATATATGCACAAGCAACAAAAGACAAAAATTCAAACAAGTAAGGAAACCAATCCATATTAGTAGTTTGTAGATTTGCAAATCATTGTTTCTGCATGTTAAATAAAAAATTATGGAAACTAAATCTATTTATTGTTGTGAATACACAAATTAAAAATGCTAGAAACCTCTCCATGCTCAATCATACAATATTGCACAAGGACACAAAAAAACATTTTTAAAGGTGGCATGCTTATCGTATATGGCCCAATGAAAACCAAAAATTCAAACTCACCAATGAAAGCAGAACTTGTGCATGTAGTTCTTGTTGACAAAAGTGGTCAAATAACTATCACAGTATATATAAGAAACAACTTTATAAACAAATTCTATGACAAATTTTGTTCGAGAAAAAGTATATGTATTACAAAATTTGCACCAAGAAACAAAGGAGTCTATGAAAGAGGTGATAAAAAAACAGTATAGATTTACATGAAAACAATATAGTGCAACTAATACCTCGAGTTTTCCATAATCATAAACTTTCTCCACACGCAATAATACAACAACTTATTCTATCAACAAATCCACATCTACTCAGTTCTATTGTTGCTGCAGTGGTGGCATGCCACCAAAGAAATAAATAGTTTGAACTAATCATCAAAGATGGTGAAACGACCAACAATAGAGACATTGTAAGTCAACTCTTACTCCAAAATTTTCCTCATTTTACACTGCAAACTTGATCAATTGGTACTAATATCATTTTTGTTTTCTTGTAAAATGAGATAGGAAAAAAAATTGGTTTAATAGTCACCGTACCAACTAATTAGGGTAATTTATCATTTGAAATAGATTCGAGTTGCAACTAAACGAAAATTATAAGTAATTTTTCTTGGAAATAAAGCATCAGTTAGCATGCAAAAAAACAACATTCTATCTATTCAAAAATGTTGTTAGAAATGGACCAAAGGGATCTTAAGTACTATGATTTGTAGCAACAACTTTCATCAATGTTCTAAATGACATGTGTAAAAACACATTTGCAATCCTTGTCACTTTGTAACTGTGAAAAATGTTGACGGAAAGGTCTGATATCTAAAAGAAATTATTGTGGTGATAGTGTTGAATAAATAAGTATTGTATAAGTAGTTTATTTATCTGCTGATAAATGCAAATAGGACTGTGACCAACTTTCGTTAAACAATGAAATATTTTTGGAAAAGTTATGTGAACTATCTTCACGATGTTGAGAAATGGAAACAAGAAATTCCAAATTAATTTGTCCTTGAATTAAACTGTGAATTAAATTCAAATTCTATTCTTATAGCAACTTAAAATTAGTTAATTAAGTTTATTAAAATTACTTAACTTAGGAAATTCGAGTTGGAAGTATTTATGTCGTCATGTGTATGTTCTCCCTACTTTGTAGGAGTCTAGTGTGAGTTAATTTTGAGTTCTAAAATAGAAGACTTAGTTTCATGAGTCAGTTCAGTTAAATTAGTTCTCAAACTGATTGAGAGAACTAATAGTGAGTTAACGGTCAGTGGTGTCACTAATGAACTCCACCAATGCTACTCTTGTTATCTGAATATTTACTCATCAAAAACTCATGCATGTTGATTATGAGAAAGATTCAGTTGAAACTAGAGTGCACGGAGAATGTACTATTTGTTTTAGATTTTTCTGAAGTTCAGTGACACTGCATGCATTCAGGAATTGACCCTTAAGGGATTGCGTAGTTTTTATAGGCTTTATTTCCCTTTAAATATAAGCTATCCTCCATAAGAATTATGCAATGGAATAGAGACTTGGAGAGGTTGTAAAGAGGCTAAGATTCGGCCTTGAGCTTGCTTATGAGTTGGAGATTGAATATGTTGAGTGTTGTGATTTTTCTAGAGAGAACAAGCATTGTCATCTTGATTTTCTAGATTAATACAAAACAGATAGTGGGTTTTGAGCTGTGGATTTCTAAGTATATTTATTATGTTATGTTCTTTTGATTTTCTTCCTTTTATTGATTATTTTTTGCTCAATGTTTATGGGCTTCCACTATAAAGAGTAGAAGTAGATTCTTGTCTCTTGCTTTAGAAAATTGCAATAGCTTGTGAATCCACAAGATTTTCTACAGATTGAAATCAAGTTCTAGATGGTAAATTCCATGTGTGTAAGTTAAACTAGGGTATCAATTTAAAATAAAGAAAAATTAATAGTGGAATTTGACACACTCTATAAGGAACACAGTTAGTTCCTAGGCTCAGTTGACAAAGTAAACAACGACAAAACTATCCCTTTCCTTCAGAGTACAATCAAGAAAATAAACAAATTAAACTAATGGTAAAAATTTGTGAAATGATTGAGAATATTGGCTTTCCTTCAGATTACAATCAAGAAAATAAATAAATAAATAAAACTGATGTTAAGATTTTGTGAAAGGATGAAAATGTGAAGTTGGGATAGAACTTTTGCCCTTTTTTGAGAAAAAATATCATTTTTAGAAGTTCTTCAACTTTCAACAAGCCAAAGAATTTTTTCTATTTATACTTTCATTTTACAAAAAAAAAAAAACCTGTCAGAAATTTTATTAGCTTTTTATTACCTATTTTTTGGAAATTTTTTTATTCACATTTGATACGTCAGCTTATCCATTGTTTGTCTTTTTCATCTTTAAAAATCAAGGGATTCATAAAATGTCATGTCTTTTAGCACTAGTGTATTATTTGTTAACTTCACATTTTTGAAAAAAAAATGTGTTCCAACAATCTAGACAGACTCTACTTCGATATCGTTATATTTACAAAACCAACTAATGCACATCATAATTACTAGAATTTTTTGAATTGAACCAATATTAAGAAACTACATATTTTGAAGATATTTAACTAGGTGTCAAGTTTCTCAACATATTAGTTATAGACTAAAACTAAAAACTACCCATTACAGAAGCGGACTAATGTAATGAACCATAAGTTTTTCATATTTTTTATAGTGTATTTTGAAAGATACGTATTTTTGATTTCACTAAATCATAATGACCTTTAGAATTTTTTGCACATATATTTTTAGAAAATTAATTAAAATTAGCAAATTTCTTTGAAATTCCATAAAATTTGTATCTACTCAAAGGAGATTCAATTCTGCAATTGCTGGTATTGGTTCTAAAAGTAAATTCACCAATTTTGATGGAGTTTAACCATTATGAAGTTGGAAAAATGTGACCAGAGTCGAGTTTTTGCAATGTTGCAGGTTAAAGTAATTCGGCCGAGCTAAATCCACATTCAGATGAACTTGTGTTTGTCGTTGATACCCGTTAAAATAAATAAAAATAATAATTCAGCGGAATTAATTTAAAAGATTAGCCGAATATTTGTTAAAATTTTCCATTAGATGTAAAAAAGGACCGATGCAGTTGTCCGAAAAAAGCATTCTACCTAAACTATATAAATAAATGGAGCTAAAAAAATATTTTCACTCTTTCTTCATTTGGAGTGAACTTTTAAACTAAAGTCTTTTGGGTTGAAATTTTTAAGGAACTTTTTTGGACTTAATTTATAAAGTAAGCCTTTTGAGTTGAATTTTTAAAGTGATATCTTTTGGCTTAATTTTTAAAGTAAGCCTTTTGTGCTTAATTTTTAAAGTGAGTTTTTGGGGCATAATTTTTAAAGTAAGTATTTTGGGCTGAATTTTTAAAGTGAGTTTTTTTCTGCTGAATTTTTAAAGTGATCTTTTTCTGCTGAATTTATGAAGTAGGGTTTTTTGAAAGTAAATTTTTTTGGCTGAATTTTTAAAGTGAGTATTTTTCAAAGTCTTTTGTGCTGAATTTTTAAAGTGAGATTTTTGGCCTAAATTTTGAAAGTGAGTTTTCTTGTAGGATTTTGAAATTGAATTTGTTGGGTTGGATTTTAAAATCCACATAGATTGAATTATCATGGGAAATCAAAGAAATTGCAAGAGAAAATATGATCGAACAAGAAACATTGAGGCTCGTAGAGAGTATGGGAGAAAATATTACAAAAGAAAAAATGAAGAGCACTTAAATATTGAAAGGGTAAATGTAAATATTATAAATGATATTTAAAATTTAACTAATGTATTGTGAAATTTAATTTTTATTTGATGAACTAATTTCAAAAATATTTTGCAAATGTAAACATAGAGAGATATTCCTCATAACATTGATGATGAGATTGAAAATGTTGAAAGAAAAAGTGAAAAAGATAACAAACCAATGATTGATGATGTTGTTGAAGATGTTGAAAGAGATTCAAGTGAAGAAGTTGAACCACCATCAAGTATGTATATATATGTCATGTGTATTATTGAAATTATACATATTTATTAATTTCAATTTCATTCAAAATCTACTTTTTAGTTTAATTATTTAATGAATATTTATACCCATTTAGATTTAATTTTCATATGTACAGATGAAACCAATATTGATGATGAGATGTTAGAAAATGTTGACATTGACATATATGGAGATAAAAAAACTGACCATGCTATACGATATTGTGTTAATCTCATTATTGAGAGGTTGTTCAAAGATGAAAGTGTGACAGTTAAAGCTCAAATTTTGGGAGGTCTCTTAACATCAAAGGAATTAAAAGAAGTTACACCTCTATTGGGCATTCAAAAATCAACAAAATATAAAAAGGTGATGGAAAATGTGATTCAAAATATAAATAGTGCTCTAAAATCAATTGGAAGATCTAGAAAGTAAAATGATATAGCTAGATGTAGAGCAATACAAATGGCAGTGGTTTCATCAAGTAATAAAGAAAATCGTTTGGTAGGATCTATGACAAAAGCATTATGGACCTCACGAAAAACATTGCACAAACATAGGAAATTTCGATTGCAAATAGATATAAATGATGAGTTCGCTTGTTGGGCATCTATTTGTAGGCAACAATACAAATATAGACATGGAAAAGATGTTAGAAAAATAATATATGAATATTGGATGAAAAATTCATGTGTTTCACCAAACGAAAGGAATGTGATGTGACGAAGAATAACACAAAATCAGTATGAAGAACATGAAAAACATATCCTAGACACCACTCAGATAGATTTTTTCAATAAGTTCATAGAAGAGAACCATGGAATTGATGTCTCAATCAGTACTTTTGTGCAACAAAAACCATGGTATGTTAAACTTATCATTGTACGCAACACGTGTTATTATTTTTTTTGCTTGAGCAAGAGTGAGTCCTTCTATTCATTTATTTGTATAAAAATATATTACATACAATACAAAGAGCTGAAGGTAGAAGAGGGCCAAATATTTGGCTATCACTTTGCACCTTGGGAAAAGAGCCAACAGCTCAAGGACTTAGCATGGAAACTAAAAAACCACTCAACCCGTCATCGTAGATCCAACGGTTGAGGAACAAAACAACACTAAAACACGTGTCCTCGAAAAACTAGAAATGGACCCAAAGAGGAATTAGAGCCCACATAATAAATATTTTGGGTCCGCTAAGGAAGCCCAAAGTATGACCCGGACCCACCAACATGCACAGTGAACCTAGGCCATTGATCTACAACTATTTGATCCAATGGCTGAGAGGAATATCAGGCTGAAAAGAAGCAGGAGGAATACCCACCCGATGAAAGTGGTATTCTCTTTCCTCCTTGAGCCATGTGTTGAGCATTGAGTGGCATCGAGCCCATTTCTAGAAAACCACTTTGGGTTTTGCGGATGCCCAAAAACTCGAAAATTTCCTTGACTGTAGTATGTCATAAAATACTGCTAATTCACTACACCCAATGCCACCTATGTGCCACTACCACTTAGCTTTGATCAGAATGTTGCCATTTATTCTAACTGCACACTCGCCATCCCAAATCCCCGCAGAGCTAAAGTGGAGTTGATCTGTGTTAGAAGATAAGTTTATAGAGATCCCTTTGTTGTAAATCATCGCCCACCTAAGAACCTTGGATCTGAACCGTTTTGGGCTGATAAACCTGAGAAATGACTGGATGTTGTTTCCAATAATGCCCTAGGATTGCTGCTATATGTTGACTATACAACAACTAATTCCAGAATTCTGCAAACTGCTAGTATCCCTTGTTTTGATAGAGTTCTCGATCCACATTCGCCTGTCTGAGACATTCATCCCTCAATCTACCCTGGGGAACCTCTTTCCATCTACATTTATTGCTGCTTTTAGCATAGAGAGCTCCTTCATTGGCTAAAATCTCTGCCAATTTGTTGGCAGTCCAGCACACATGCGTGAAACTTAGTGTCCTCATGTTCTAAAGGTGGGATTGGATCCTTTGATAAACCTAAAGAAGCCTCCAATGTCTCGAAAATTTTTCTAGAGCTGAGCCACAACAGATTTTCTTGATCGCATTGATAATCAACTGAGAGTTTGCTTCAATTATGATGTTACGAAGATTTTCATTCTTAAAGATTTCTAAGCAATGTTATAGGGCCATGAGCTCTGCCATATTGTTTGTGGCTTTCCCTAAATTACGATGAAAAATGCATTGTATGCAACCCTTTTCATCCCTTATCACTTCCCCATAACCAGCCATGCCCGGATTTCCTTTTGAGGCCCCATCTATGTTGCATTTCATAAATCCCTAAGGGGGAGGATGCCAGAAGAATTTATGAGTGACAATTTGATTTATATTTCTATTATTTCCGTGAGGAATAAGCCCTTGCATACCCAACTGAAGTAGAAACTACACATCAGCATATGAAGGGAGATTCTTAGGGGGTTTTTGCATTAGAGATCCAACCGTCTCCTTGATTTGTCTAAAAATTTGTTCCATGATGGTTTGGGGAGAAATATTTTTCTTTTTGAAAATTCTATTGTTGCATTCTTTCTAGACATCCCATATAAGGAAGCTTGGAGCTAAAGCCCAAGCTTTTTTTACTGTTTCATAATCAGAGAATTTTTTCCTCCAATTATTTAGTGTTTTAGTAATGTTGCCCATGTCCTTATCTGTTTGTCTGAATATTGAGGCAATCCCATTCCACAGCGTGGATGTAAATGTACAGAGGTTAAGAAGGTGTTCCATAGTTTCTTCTTGTGATTCACATAGCTGGCAACTTGGATGGGCTAAAAACACCTCTTTTCCTAAGGTTTTCCCGGGTGAGAATTTTCTTATGCTGCACTAACCACATGAACAGTTTAATTTTCATCCATCCTTGGGTCTTCAAAAGATTCTTCCAAACTCAATCTGGGTTTGTTGAGTCAATCCCAAGGGCTATGCATTTTTCCTCCTTAAGCTTAAAGGTGTCTTCATTTTTATTACCCCATTTCAGCTAGTCAGAATCAACTAATATCAAGATCTTCCTTTTATCTAGGATGGCTATTAGAGCTTCAACTTGTGCCTTTAAGGTGGCATTATCCCGTTAATCCATTTCCTTCCAAGTTCTTCATTTTCCTCCGTTATTTGTCTGATCCAAAAATTAATTTACTTTAAGTAACCCTTTGGTGTCAGTATCATTCTGGAGTTGCATCTTTATCGAACAGATATTCCAGCTCCGATTTGATTAAGGATTCGGCTTATTTCCCATGGATCAAATTAGTTTTCAACTTATAAAGAAAAGGTAACAAAGATAGATCGAGCTCGTTTCGGCAAGTTTGACTGGACTTGGCGTTGGAAGGATGATTCTTTCATGCATACAACATTTACCCATCTAATAGAAAATGATCAATGAATGATATTCTTGTCCCTTTTTTTTTGTTTCTCCTGTTATGTCCAATTCCATCAATAAAAAGTCTTCTCTTAACAATTTAGGTTCATGTTGCCACTTGTCCTCCCAAAACCATGCAAGGTTTCCATCTCTAATTTCCCAAAAACTATTTTTCTTAACTATGGCTCTATTCTCCTAAGCTTTGTTCTAGATGTGGAAGCCTTTGATGATTCCAGACATTCTAATGTGATCCCTGTCTTGCCAATTTTTTGCATATTTTTGTTTCCAAATTTGTGCCCAAGCTGCATCTGAATCTTTTAGCCATCTCCACCACAATTCTTCCCCCAAAACTTTGTTTAGCACTTCAGGATCATCCAGTCCTAAACCGCCATGTGTTTTAGGTTCACATATCTTTTCCTAGGCTACCAAGGCCCATTTTTTCTTTTCTTCCCCTTTAACCCAAAGAAAATATCTTTGGATATTTCTACATAGTTGCATGACTCCTTTTGGAGTTGGAACAGTGGAAAACATGAAGATGGGAACATATTGTAGGACAACTTTTGTAAGCACAAGCCTACTTGTCAAGTTCAAATACCTACTTGTCCATTTTCGTGTCTTGTCCTGTAGCTTATTAATCATAGGCTCCCATGTACTATCTTACTCGAAGGTTTGTCTGTTGGTCATTCTCTAAAATATTTGGATGGTAGTATATCTCTTTGAAAGGCTAGAATTCTGGAAATATTCCTTTGAATATCAATGTTTTTTATCTCTCGGTAAAATCTAATTCTATTAAAAGGAAGTATGGTACAATAAGAAGTTACAACCAAGAGAGGCAGGAAAACGGACAGTCGAAAAGGATAGACTATCCACCTCAGCCCCTAAGAGAAAACAAAAGAAGAACAATACTGAGCGGGAGGTAACAAGAAGAACATAGAAATGAGAACAGAACAAAGGATTCTACCCAACATGGGTAGAATCAGCTATTCGGCATTTTTTCCCGTTCTTTTTACCAACTTTGACCCAATCAAGATTATCCTGCTCTGCTGGTATGATCTGCAAGCTAAGCTGGGCTGATTAAGGGGTTTCCTTGTCTGAATCCGAGGGAGAGGACTCATGAGTTCTTTTCTGTGAGTTTGATGGAACTGCAGGATCCTCAGGACCAGTTGACGATGGATCTTGTGCCATATTTGCTTCCATATCTTCTGCATCCCCTCCCTCTTCATCTGAGATGAGATCTAAATCATCCATTAGAGGAGGATCATGAGGTTTCCAGCTTTTGGATTTCGGCTTAGGAGTGGCTTTCTTCTTTTGGGCGGGCATCGTGGGACAAGAGCTCTGAAGGTGCCCTGTGTGATGGCAATTTCGGCAGCGGAAGGCTGTGTTCTCGTAATCTAGTGGCTGAGTCCAATGGAAGTCTCCAATTTTGAGATTAATCTGATCAGGTAGACCTTTGCTCATGTCTATTTCTGCACAGATTCTAGCGAAGGTAAATAATCCCGTTTCCCCTCTAGAGGTATCTATGGCTAGAAAGCAGCCTAGAGAATCACCAACTCCTTGGAATACAACAAAGTGCCATAGATTCGCCGGGAGATTAGGAAGTCTGGCCCAAATGGGAAGCTTGGTGATGATGGTTGAAGAGGGGTCGAAATCTGGGAACCAAGGGGTGAGGAATAAAGCTGCAGAGCCCCAAAACCATGGGCCTTCAGAGAATGCTTTTTGGTAGTCTTCCATGAGAACAAATATTACAATGAAGAAACCCTTTGAGCAAAGAAGAACCTTGCAGTTGTTGGTCCAATTAGAGTGGATCCATTGGTAGAGATCGGCTATGCGCGGCCATAGCCCATTGAACCTGCAAATGATGGCATTCTCTGCATACAATTGGAATTTCTCTTCCAGTGAAGGATGCATTATTTCAATGGAGGGGGTTTCCTCCAGTTTGTCCACCAAAAATGGTTTGGGAGCCTGCACTAGTGGAGCTGATTTCTTGGGCCCCTGAGCATGGACAACATATTTGTATGAAAAAGTCTTAGCAGAGGAAGATGACTGTCCAACAGCTCCCCCCCTCAAACGCAGGGTGAAAATGATGGAGGCATTTCTATTAATGCTGTAAAAAGAAAGGGGATAAAGATCCTCCAGTTGTTTACCTTCGTGGAGGAGTCGTTGAGATGCACAAGGGATCCCCAACCTAAATTCCAAGATTAGCTTGAGTTCCTGCACAAGATCGAAAGAGAATACCCATTGCAGCAAAGTTTTGCAAGAAAAGAGCATGATCTGGATCTGGAACGAAGCAAAGTGATCAAACATTTGCTTTTCTTTGCAGATCTTCTCCATAGAAAAAGGTGTTGTGGCAATACCGAATACAGGGGAGGAATGAGGCTCCTCCTCACAGTTAGCATCCCCCAGGCTCAGAAAGCCTTCCTTGTCTCTATTAGCAACCGTAACCTTTTCCCTGAGTTCACTGTAAATCTCCTTCTTCCAACTCCTTCCTTCCCATTTCTGAGCTTTTTTAATGGTGGTTTCCAGCTTCTGAGGCGCGTCCGCGCAAACAAAAACCATGATGTCGCCTTCTAGAGCCATCTGAGCATTGCCTTTGCGGCGCCCAACACCACATTCTTTAGGGGACCGGGCATGAGCTTGCTCCGAGTAACTACCATGAAACCCTTGGTATCCTTCAAAGAGATGTCGAGCTGGCGCGCGAGGAGCATAGATCGATGATCTTTTATGACTCTATAGTCTTGCACCAGGACCAGCATGAGACCACCGGCCACAGCGTGCCCACAGGATGAAGCGATGGTGGGAAATCTGAGCCTCACCACGGAGGCAAGCAGGGTTTCAAATCTGATCCGGCATATGCTCGAGGGGCTATCTGGATTCTGAGGGATCCATTGAAGGGCATGGCCATTTGAAAATAATCTGCCCTGGTTCGTGGTCACGAGGCTCCCTGCGTCTTGGGAATCATGGACCTCTTGTAGCACAGTCGAAACAGCATCCATGGAGGAGGGTTTCTCTGCTCTATCGTAAAACTCACAGCGCATCTATCCAACACTCTTGAATATCAATGTTAGTGTTAAAAAAAAAAATCTTTGATTTGGAGAGGCTTACCTCTGTACCCATAAGCATGCAAAGTCTTTCAGGATTTGTTTGTAAGCAAGAGCTTCCTTGACCGTAGGTATATCCTGTAGCATGGTGTCATCCACAAATTGTTGATGAGTCAAAGGATTTCCGTTCTTGGTTAGTTTGAGACGCTGGACCTTACCTTCTTCTTTGTTAGACTTGATAGCTAGGCCTAGTCCTTCCATCATAAGAATAAAGAGAAAAGGGGAGAGAGGATCTCCCTATTTGAGGCCTCTTGAGGATTAAAGGGCTTTGTTGGAGAACCATTTAACAGGATTGAAAAACTAGAGGTAGTAACAAGGTCCATTATCCATCTCATCCAGTTATGGTCAAATCCATAAGCTAGAAGAACTTTCCTAATGTAGGCCCAATTTAACTTATCATATGACTTTTCTAGGTCTAGTTGCATAATAATTCCTACCTGCCTATTTCTTATAAGAGAGTGAACCACCTCCTGAGCTTGAATGATATTATTAAGAATTTTTTCTGCCTTCCACATGCCCCATTTGCTCCACAAAAACCAGAGTTGGTAGGAGGGGTTTAAGCCCGTTGGAAATTATTTTGGAAATTATTTTATACACCACATTGCATAAAGCTATAGGTTTGAATCCGTTTGGTGTCATATCATTATCCTATTTGGGAATTAAGGAAATGAAAGTTGTGTCGAGTGCCTTCAAAACAATTCTATTTTTCTTAGAGTCCTCCACCAAATAAAGGATGTCCTTCTTGACAATACCCCAACATGCTTTGAAGAAATCTACATTGAGACCATCTGGGCCTGGCGCCTTTCCATTTTGCATATATTAATGACTTCACTGAACTCGTCTTCATTCACAGGCCTGTTAAGATTATAGTTATCTTCTCTTGTTACTAGCTTAGGAATGTGCTTTGTGAAATCACTAATGAATTGTGATCTGTCTAAGAGAGGTTCTTCTGTTATGCCTTAGAAATTCTAAAGCTTGACACAAGTTCTATATCATTGTGGTTGTTGAGTTCGTTACCTAGGGAATACTTGATTGCTAAGATCCTATTGTGAGACCTATGCTCCATGGTCGATTTGTGGAAAAACCTTGTGTTCCTGTCTCCTTCTTTTAGCCATTGTACTCTTGATTTCTGTCTCTAGAATATTTCTTCTAGTTTGCATAATTCTTCCCATTCCTGTTAATGATTGTTAGCATGTTCATTTCTTCCCTCGTCGAAGCCATCGGTGATAAGGGTTTGATTAATTTCCTATATTTTCCTTTCAACAACTTCTTTAGCTTCAAAAATGTTGCCAAACTCATTCTTATTCCAATCTTTGAGCCTAGTTTTAATATGTTTCAATCTTTTATGCAAGAGAAACATTCTCGTGCCCTGAATATGTAAATCCTCTTTCCACCATTTTTCAATATCGTTGATAATGTCTGGATGGGTCAGCCAGGTATTTTCAAACCAAAAAGATCTATTTTTTGGGGGGTTCTTATACAGGATGCCTCAAGTTGAATAGGCCAATGGTTTGAGCCACCAAAAGGGAGTACCATTGCTAACAAATCAAGGCTTATAAGCATAAGGTCCTCTGAGATAATGAATCTGTCTAGCTTTGAGGCTACTTGAGACTCTCCTCCTCTCTTATTGTTCCAGGTAAAGAGGCCATTACTTGTCTCTATGTCTACTAACCTCATATTGCTAATTAAATTCTGAAATGCTATGGAGACTCTGCCTAGTGTTTTGATTCCACATTTTTTTTTCCAATAGGCATCTGATCATGTTAAAATCTGCTCACAAAATTCATGGTATTCCTGAATGTCTGTCTCTTAGATCCTCCAGTGAAGTAAGCAATCTGGGTTTGTTGTCAGGCTTTTGTGGACCATAAACATTTGTGATTAAATAAACTTCCCTGTCTCCCAAAGGTTGAATAACCACTAATAAATAGTTCCTAGATGCTTCAACATCAAAGATACCTAGTTTTTAGGGGTTCTAAAGTGTGAGAATACCTCCTTCTATTTTGTCTGCTTTGACTTATAGAAATTCATATCTAGTAAGCCATTTGTTGTGTATTTCTCTTATTTTTTCTGCTAAACATTTAGTTTCCTGGATGAAAATCATATCTGGTTTTCCTTCTTTCATTTTATTTCTAAGATTCCTTTGTTTCCTTTTACTCCCTAGACCCCTAGTATTCCAAGTTGTGAGATTCATTCAGAAAGATTTGTAAATGAGTAGCTGGTTAGGTCTTTCATCTTACCTGGATCTTTCATTAGTTTTCCACATTCTATCAGCAGATTGTTTTGTTTCTTCCAACCCCTTTTCCTGCCTGGGTTCCTGGTAGCGAGTTCCAATGTGGTCTTCATTGTTTTCACCCCTTCATTGTCCTAACTCTCGAGGTTTCTTCTGCCTCCCAACCCTTTTG
Organism: Pinus taeda; assembly: GCA_000404065.3. Classification (NCBI taxonomy): domain Eukaryota; kingdom Viridiplantae; phylum Streptophyta; class Pinopsida; order Pinales; family Pinaceae; genus Pinus; species Pinus taeda. The sequence goes on from APFE031612815.1 coordinate 129,369, forward strand.
CCCGAGTTCTCCACAGAAATAGCTAGTGCACTTTGTTCAACTCCTCTTGTGGTAATGAATCCATTCCTTCAATGGTTCCCTGCTCCAGGAATTTTTCCAGATCTTGATGCTCTCTTTCAAGAATATCCTACAGTTCATGATCCTCCATTTCCACCTCACATGGGATCATCTCTTGGTCCTTGTCAAGTTCCATGGTACTTAGCATAATCTTCTTTTGTTGGTCATGTGTGTCCTCCATATTTTCTTCCTTTTCCTTCTGTCATCAGGAAGTCTAGTGTCTATCCAGAGCTACTAGTCCCACTAAGATAGGTAGCTATCTTAGAAACAAACAGATTAAAGTTACTTTCATTTTCCTTTACAAGAAGTAGATAGGAGAGGAGAAAAGAATACCAACGTCAATCTTTCACTTGGTTCCTTGCTTGTTCCTTCTCCCCTTTGATGGATATTTTACCACTCCTTCCTTGATTACTCCACTTCAAAGAGTACCTATAAAGTCAAAGTAGCATAATAAATTCAAAGTACAGAGATCTACAATCATAAACAATATAGGACCAGATAAATATTGACCACACACATGCTTATATCATCAAACATACAAGAATGCGGAGGAAAACTTGAATAGCTTTATTAATATAAAGATTAGAAGAGAGGATTACAACCCATTGATCTGACCCAGTGTCATCCTCCCAGCATGAAAGCCCTTCTTCACCTCATGAAAAGCTTAGATCACCCAACACTATGATGTTCCACCACGAAACCAACAACACTTCCTTACAAGATGCAAAATTCCAGCCTCTGGATCTCTGGGATGAGGTACCCATATATAGATGATTGCAGGGGGGTGAGTCAGCTTTTGGGATTTTTATTAGTGTATTCTATATGATAGTTCTTGATTCTGCTTGGATATTGATGATCTCTTACTCATTACTGGGTGAATTTAGGGAGGCAAGTGCCACAGGAGAAGTTTCTGGAAGATTCCATGATCATCCACCTTGCAAACTATCTTTGTCATTTGTCTACTCTCACCCATTGCACCCTACAGAAGGGATTTTTAGTATGGATCGCACGTTTTCATGTGGTAGGTGAGATGCATCACACCCTCTGCACTGAGCTATCTGTATGGTCTAGTTTTGACCAGTTCTGAGCAGATTTTTGTGGATAACTTCTGGGAGATGATGTAATCAACTGACCTTGTTCCTTTAGGATATGAAACAACAATTTTAGGGACTCAGAATCCCTTGGTTTATGGACATATATGATTGGGGTTGCAGTTCCCAAATATGTCTATAACACCTTCTCCCCGGGGCCATCCTCCAGAGTATGATTTTCCTTATCTACCACCTCTTCTTCTTCTAGTACCTTGTACTTATTCTGGCTTGTTTGCTTTTCCTCACTGATTTCTTTTTGTAGTTTTCTCACTCCTTTACCTCTATTTCCCATTTTTTGTAGTTTTCTCCCAAGAGGAAGCCATAGCAGTGAAGTAGGACGGTTATCCAAGACTCTTTTAGCTTCGTCAAGGAAGGGACAATGGTGGATGGCATGATTGCCTTCACACGGTTTGCAAGGAAATTTACATTTTCCTTTCTGTCCGAAGACTTTGTTTTCACTAGTTGACGGTGTACTCTCAACATGACCGTCAGAGGTTGATTGCACTAGATTGTGCAAATGAGGAGACCAGTCCCTTAAGATCTGAGGGATGCAAGGACAATCTCGATGATAGTGGTCCCCTTTGCAAATGACACATGGAGATTTGGGTTTGGACGGTGTAGTGTGTGGATTTTCGCTAGATGATGCATGGTTGCCCCTTTTTGCCTTTGGCTCCTTCTTTTTCTTATCCTTTTCCTTCTCTTTCTTCTTCTTCTCAGTTACATGGTTTTTAGCTCTACGAGCCTTACCAAGCAAAGAGGAATGAGGGGAGGGAGAAACAAACAAAGTAGAAGGTTCGGGGGTAACTCTAGTATCATCTAGTTTCTAAATTGATTACTCAGGAATCGATGTGGTTTGGACGACAAAGGTCGAGAAGAGCCATATTGGCAAGCCAATTATTAGTCCTGGGAGGGACAATGTGGCCATATGAGGTGCACCAACATCTCCCCAAGAGGAGAAAGGACTAGGATTTCCCCCAAGGGGAAATCCTTGGTTGGTGGACTCCATTTTTCTCAACCTAAGATCAATAAGGGAACAATGATGTTCTTTTGATTAAAATAAATTTTAGACGCTTTGACACAACTTGATTTTTCAATTTTAAAAATTCAAGAAAAAGCTAAAGATGACTCTAGTCGCCTTCGATTTTTAATGAACCTGAGGTGACAAGTGCTTAGATGGAACTTTTCCTTTAGGGAGTCTAAAAAGGAATGAAAGAGACAACTCTAGAAATCTAGACAGAGGGATTACCAAACCAATCGAAAAAATACAGAATACTTTTTACGGTACGAGAGTCAATCTTCCTAAATGATGTGTTTAGTGCATTGCGATCGATAGGGTGGCAAACACGACTTCCTAAGGATAAAGGATATAAGCTATTGTGGTCTCCCAATATATACTTGACGATATGTGGGAGCACAAGTCCGTACTGGCACTTGCTGTCTCAAAGAGGAGGAATGACCCAACCTATAATGAAAGCGATAGTTACTAGGCTTTACGACGTCAGAATACGTCTCTAGCGTAGACTTCTAAATGTTGTGCATTAGGTTCCATAGCGTTTTTATGTTCATTGAATTTATTTTATAGTTGATCTTTCTTAAGAAATTTTCCTTTCAGGTTCACCACGTGATGTAGATATACAATTCCTAAAATACAATCTAAGATGATAAAAAATCATTTATTCTCCTTTTTGTAATGAAAATCATAGCTACTAAGGAAAGAGAAGCGGGATTCTTTCAACATAGAGTAGAGAGCACACACTAGATGCACTGTCCTAAATCAAAATCAACAAGCAGTCTAGATGCAAATGCACATGCATGTATTTGTTTTCGCTTTCTTAATGTGTGAATGACAAAAACAATGCTAAGTACAAATCTGAATCATTTCAAGCGACAATACTAATGATTTTCTCTTCAAAAGACGAAAGGAAGATAATGACGATACTTTGTGATTTTGAATTGAAAACTACTTTCAACACTTGAAAAACTATTAATTCAAATCAAATACAAGAGTAATAGTGTAATCGACCATCAAGAACAATAGGATTCTTTTCTTTGACTGAAAATGACACTTGTGACACTTCCAAATCGAAAGACGACAATTTGATTACGCTACTTCTTTGTAAAGGAGAATTGTAAATGGTGAACAATACATAAAAAAATTTATAGTTCTTTGTACTATGGAGGCTAAATCATGCAAAGGAAGGGAGTTTCCATAGTGGTAGACTGATCACAGATAGCAAAACTCTTTAATAAAGCTGAAGGGAGTGAGCAAAAAAACAAAATTTGGAAGTAAAAGAAATCTTATCTGATCATCGCACCTGTAACATAGGGAAAGAGCGATGCATCTAACCTACTGCACACGAGAGGTGCGATGCATCCATAATCCTAAGAGGAGAAGGTGCGATGGTCTAGGGATGAGACTTCAACTGGGTTCTTGGTCACAGTTTTCAGCTTAGTTCAGGGATTTAGGCCGAGCTAATGATAGTCAGTAAATACAAATCACAGGGGCTGATCTAATGAGGCTACTTGAGCCACCACTAGGTAAATTAGGATGTTTGCAAATCAATTGCTCAGTTTATAAACAAAACCCAGAGATAGACTGAAGCAGCATTGATCTACTTTGCACTTGCATAGCAAATGCAGTTCGAAGGCTAGCTAGCTTGACTTCAAGCTCCATCAGTAAGTTTATAAAGCAAACAAATATAGACAAGCAAACAAGCTATTCACTCCCCAGTGGAGTCGCCATTTTTTTATTGGGAAATCTAGTGTCTATGTAGAGATGCTAGTCCCACTAAGATGGGTAGCTATCTTAGAAACAAAAAGATTAAATTTACTTTCGTTTACCTTTACGAGAAGTAGATAGGAGAGGAGAAAAGAATACCAATCTCAATCTTTTGCTTTGTTCCTTGCTTGTTCCTTCTCCCCTTTGACGGATCTTTTGTTGCTCCTTCCTTGATTACTCCACTTCAAAGAGTACCTATAAAGTCAAAGCAGCATAATACCTTCAAAGTACATAGATCTACAATCATAAAAAATATAGGACCATATATATATTGACCACACAAATGCATATATCATCAAACATACAAGAATGTGGAGGAAAACTTGAATAGCTTTATTGATATAAAGATTAGAAGAAACGATTATAACCCATTGATCTGACCCAACATCATCCTCCCAGAATGAAATCCCTTTTTCACCCCATGAAAAGCTTAGATCACCCAACACTATGATGTTCCACCAGGAAACCAACAACACTTCCTTACAAGTTGCAAAAATTCCAGCCTCTGGATCTCTGCGATGAGGGATCCATATATAGATGATTGCAGGGGGGTGAGTCAGCTTTTGGGATTTTGATTAGTGTCTTCTATCTAATAGTTCTTAATTTCACTTGGAGATTGACGATCTCTTACTCATCCCTGGGTGAATTCAGAGAGGCAAGTGTCACAGGAGAAGTTTCTGGAAGATTCCATGATCATCCACCTTGCAAACTGTCTCTGCCATTTTTCTACTCTCACCCATCGCACCATACCAAAGGGCTTTTAGTATGCATCGCACTTTTTGCATGTGGCAGGTGAGATGCATCACACCCTCTGCACTGAGAAGTATGTATGGTCTAGTTTTGACCAGTTCTGACCAGGTTTCTGTGGAGAACTTCTAGGAGATGATGTAATCAGCTGACCGTGCTCCTTTAGGGTATGAAACAAAACTTTTAGGGACTCAGAAGCCCTTGGTTTATGGACATATATGATTAGGGTTGCAGTTCCCAAATATGTCTATAACACCTTCTCCCCAGGGCTATCCTCCAGAGTTTGATTTGCCTTATCTAGCACCTCTTCTTCTTCTAGTACCTTGTACCTGTTCTGGCTTGTCTGCTTTTCCTTGCTGATTTCTTTTTGTGGTTTTCTCCCTCCTTTACCTCTATTTCCCAATTTGTGAAAGCTACCTGTTTCTTTCCCTGAGGTAGCTTTAGTTTTACTCTCTATTCTGTTTAAAGGGCAGTCCCTGAATAGATGCTCATGTTCATGGAATTTGTGGCATCTAAAAGGAACATGCTCATAGTCCACTTCTTGTACCCATTCTTCATCAAAAACTTCCAAAATCACTTCATCTGGTAGTGCTCCAGAGAGATCCATCTCCATGCATATGCGGGCAAAGGAAGTGTACTTCCCTCTCCTCGTGGCCTCATATATTTTTACAAAATGCTCTAGTTTATTTCCTATTGCTGATAATGATTCTGGTTCCCAATAATCTAGTGGTAAGGAGTAGAGTCCTACCCAAACCGGGACCGAAGTGAAATCCCCTCGCTCTGAGACAAAATTCATGAGCCAATGCCGCATATAGAGGCCTGCAGCAACATAGAATTAGGGCCCTCCTTCAAACACCTTGTCTTTATCCTCAATGTTAGTGAAAACTACAATGAAGAAACCCTTTGATCTAAGGTGTAGGTATATATCCCCTTGAGGTTTCAAGTGATTCTTTATCCATGCCTGTAAAGCCTTCTCCTTTGGCCATAACCCCATAAAATTACAAATGACTATGTAAGTCACCATGTGATCCCTATGCGCCTGCAGCGCTGGATCACTTAATACCACTTTGGGTGTGATAGTTTACTTAGGCTTACACGGTCCATTTTTTTTTTTTGTTTTCGACATTCTGATTATCTTCCTCTAATCTTTTTTCTCTTCCGACATCTTCCCACCTATTCTCCTGCTCCTGTATGTCTCTGTTGTCCTGTTTTCCTCCTCCTAAAAACCCTTTCTTAGCCTCTAGTAGTTTCTTGCCTCGACTGGAGACTACTTGACTGTAGGAGGGAGTGGTGCTCCCCCCCTTATGCCCATCCTTGGTGCCCAACGCTTAATTTCTTTTGTAAACCCTAGTTCTTACCAGTGCCCTCCTTCTTAGCTCCTGAGGTCACCTAATGTCCTGCAACACTTGTTATTGTTGTTATCATGTGGACTTTCAATTATATTATGACACCTTCCTTAATTTTGATAAAACATTTTGGAAAAATTCACCTCCTCCTTCCACTATCGGTGGTTTCATATCCGAAATTCTATGTCCAAGAGAAAGTAATGAATTATTTTAACAAAACAAATGTATTGATGGTAAAAAATGTGATGATTGTAGTAATTTGACTTCATTTCACAACAAATATTTTATTGATATAAGTGATCAGTCATTGTCTAACCTAAAAGTGAAATGGAAGAGATATGAATATATCCATACATCGACTAGTTCAAATAAGAGTACAAATGCTAAAAGGATTGATTTACAAGAAGAAGAAATTTTTGTGATAGGGTTTTTGAAGAAATTTGAGACCCAAATTTATAAGTACAACAAAAATTCGCATAGAGTTTGATGGCAGGACCTGCAATTCAAAACATCTCATGAAAGTTTCCCACCAAGGACCATTTTGTCAATAATTGATTTTGTAGAGAATTACTCATTTGTTGCACAAAATGAAATATAGAGTGAATATTATCATTCTGGCCATGTCTCTATGCTTGTCCATATTTTATATAGACATGCTGAACAAAATGTTGATGATATAGAAAGAACCAGTGAGAATCGACATGTTATTAAAGAATATCACTTTTATATCAGTGATGATCGTACACATGATACACGTTTTGTACAACATTGTTTTGATAAGATTTATGACTCATTGAAAGCTCATGGAATAAAATTCAATGAACATTGGATATGGTCATATGGACAATTAGGTCAATTCAAATATTCATGATCATTCTTTTGGTTGTGTTGTCTTGATAAGAAAACCCACATTGAACATTGCTTGAATTTCTTTGAGTCTGGTCATGGAAAAGGAGAATGTGATGGTGCATGGGCATGTATAAAATGAACACTTTGAAGATATCAAATGGACCACTCTACAAACCAACTTGTTTCAGTTGAACATGTTGTTCAATAGTGCGATGTTGCACTAAGCCATCAAGGGAGGTATAGAGGTATGTACATATATACAAATTAACTTGTATATAGTTTTAATATACGAATTTTTTTAATAATTTTCTAATTTTGAACATTTATAAATTAAATAGTTTAAATAGTATGACAATGATTATCTTTGATATATAAATTGTATTTTAAATAACATATTTAAATTCTTGTTTGAATTTACTATAGTGTTTTTTGGCATATTGGAGTCCAATATGTAGAGAGATTGATTACATATGAATCTAAAACACTAAAAGGGCCTTGAAAATTGCATTCAATTAAAACAAAGGATTACCTATACAAATTTGCATTTGATAAAATAAAATATTCTTGTTTTTTTTTCTCCTTGCGTAGAGGACACACAGTCCAATGATGTTTGTGAAAACAATATGTATGTAGAATCTTGGCAACATACAAAACTAACTACAAAGGAGGAAATGTTATCTGCAAGCTGCAAAGAGATGGAGTTAGAGGAGACTATAGAATCATCTGAAGGTGATCGATTTTTTGATTTGGTTAGAGAGGTTAACATTTCAATTTCTTTCAATATATATATATGTTTTATGTTTTTAAAATCAATGCAAGTATCTAGATAATAGTTAAAATCTAGAGATCTAAAGATAGATAATAAAGCCAAGTCCATGTTGATAAAGTTAATTTCATGTTAATTATGATATGAATTTATACTTGTTTTATTGTGCACTAGATGTTTTTGTTGTAGTTTCACCCATTAACAACATAGAAAATGTCAAGTATTATTTGATGTGGTGCACTGAAGGAAAGATGAAGTTATTGGAAGACGATGATGATAATGATTTTATATATGAAAAAGGGTCTATTATACTGAAAGTTTATTTTTTCCAATGAAATCATTAAAATGAGAGTAATGTTTACTTTCAAGACTGTCAACCCGATGTCATAAGTTGTCAATATAGTCACTTATGTGTGCAGCACGCATAAAGTTGATAGAAGTACAATAAAAAACATTTTGAAAGTTAAAAAATCGAGAATGTCAAAAGTTGACCATCAACAGATCATTGAAGATGGCATTCCATTAGAATTTTTTAAATTGAACTGCCCAACAATTTATTCCCCTTGGATTCATGTTTGAGAACTTAGAGTTCAAGTACATTGTTAGCCTTTCTTTTTGTGCACTCTTAAGTTGTACATTCTTAAGAATGTGATGATGTGAAAGAGATACTCATTGGGTCTTGTATTGAGTTTAAAAGTTATATGTATACTTTCTTTGATGTAGGTGTATTGAGGATTTGATGTTACTGATATTATGTTTTCATGCAAGACAAGTAATTTATATGTACATACATTTTCTGGTCTTAAACAATTTCATATATGAGTGCGAAATGTATTAGCCTTTCTATACATTAATGCAATTTAATATACATACCATATTTTATAATGAAATTTTAAGTTATGATTATTTTAGACATATACAACAAATTATAATATTCATTCAAATGTAAAATGTAGGTCATGTTTTGTAATTTGAAATTTTACTAGATTCATTTTAAATAAATTGACAAAACAACTTTAAACAAAACCTAAGAATCATATACTAACATTATAGGAATGATTGAATGCAAAATGTACCAACTAAATACAATGTGTGCAATTTTTTATAATTTAATTTTATCTAACTTATGTTTGTGCATTCAAACAACTTTATATTAAAAGTTGACTATGAACTGATATCCATAGTATCTTTTCTATACATGAATGCAAAATGTACATACCATATTTTATAATGCAAATTTGTTTTTCGAATAGGGGAAATAATGAGGAAAGAAAATACACACATTCAATTATACATCAACCAAGAAAAGAACATATAACAGATTGAAAACTAAAACCAAATACACAAATAGACACACTGGATTTACATGGTAAAACCTTGACAGGGTGTCAAGGCAACATCCATGGGGCAAGGGATTGGAATCTCTATTAATCCAATAATGATTCTCCATGATTACATTTCTCGGGCATTCACTACTTTTAGACAAGCCTCCTTTGTTACTTAACTACTATTTCAGTATAAAACTAACTAGTTACATTTTACCCAAATTTAGATAATTCGTTGTCAAACTTCCAACAAATTCCACCCTAACAACAATTTTCCTAATCCCTTTCCCATGCCCATTCATCATATTTTCTACAAGCCAAGAGATGCTAAACACCATCGCAACTTCTCTACTGTAGCTGGATTTATGAATATTTCTGCTCAATTCTCTCGTGTATGGACTTTTGGAAGAGCTACTTTTCCGCCATCGATCACATGTCTCAAAAAATGATACTTCACATCAATGTGCTTTGTTCTACTATGATAAGCAAGATTTGTAGCCAAGTGAATAGCACTTTGACTGTCACAAAGTACATTCACTTTCTCCTGCATTCTTCCAATCTCATCGAGCAGACCCTTTAACCAGATTGCTTCTTTATTGGCATTTGAAGCAACTATATATTCAACTTCGATAGTGGACAACACAACTGTTCCTTGAAGCTTTGACATCCAACTAATTGCTCCACCTGTGAGAGTAAAGACATAACATGTAGTATATCTTCTTTTGTCCAAATCACCTACATAATTAGCATCTACATATCTGCAGACTGATCCTTCACTACCATTAAAGATGATGCAATGGTCATTTGTACGTCTTAGATATTGAACCACCCATTTCACTGCTTTCCAATGTTCTTTACATGGATTTGCCATGAACCTACTGACAACTCCAACTGCATGTGAAATGTCAGGTCTTTTAGATACCATCACATACATTAAGTTTCCTAGAGCATTTGCATATGGTACATGAGACAGATACTACTTTTCTTCATCAGTTCTAGGACTCAAAACTGAAGAAAGCTTAAAATGGGAAGCTAGTGGAACATTAATAGGTTTCACATTGTTCATAGAGAACTTTTCAAGTACTTTCTCCACATACTTATGATGTGATAACCAAAGCTTACCATTTTTCCCATCTCTGTATCTCTTCCATGCTTTTTCTTGCAATAAGCATATCGTCAACATACAAAGCTAAGATAATGAATATGCCATTGAAACTTTTGAAGTATACACAATGATCATACTCACTTCTTGTAAATTTTTGACTCATGATGAAGGAATCAAACTTCTTATACCTTTATTTGGGAGACAGCCTCAGACCATACAATGATTTCCTAAGCTTGCAAACTAATCTTCTATTGCGACCTTGTACAAAACCTTCTGGCTGTTACATATATATCTCTTCATTCAAATCACCATCTAGAAAAGTTGTTTTAGCATCTAATTGTTCTAGCTCAAGATTAAGTAATGCAATTAGTGCCAACATAGTACCAATAGAAACAAGTTTTACAACTAGAGAAAAAAATCTCATGAAAGTCTATACCTTCAACCTGAGAATATCCATTTGCTACAAGTCTCAACTTATACCTTTCAATACTTCCATCAACTTTCCGTTTCAATTTGAAGACCCACTTGAATCCAAAAACACTTCTACCTTTAGTAAGCTATACAAGATCCTATGTATTGTTCTTGGCTAAGGAATCCATTTCTTCTTCCATAGTTGTTTTCCATTTTTTGTTATCTGTGTCATCTACTACTTCTTGTAACAAGAAGGGTCCCCATCTTCAGTAATCAAAGCAAAAGATGAAGAATAGTCTTCATACCTTTTGGGATTTTTTCTTTCCCTTGTAGACCTTTTTAGAGTGACTAGTTCTTGAACTGGTTCAGAAATTTGAACTGGTTCAGAAGCTTCAACGACTTCCTTTATGTCTTCAACACCAGAAGTCTCTCCTTCCTTTCGAATGTCACCGAAAGGTCTAGCCTCCAATTGAACTTGTTGATTTGGCGATACCTGTTCCTGTTCAATTCTTTCAACATTTGATTTTAAAAGAGAAGATTCATCAAATGTTACATCTAGACTAATGACTATCTTCTACAATGTAGGATCCCACAACCTGTATCCTTTCACTGCATAGTCATACCCAACAAAGACATAACACTTCGATTTTGGATCTAATTTTGAACACTAACTTTTAGGAATAAGAGAATAAGCATCACAACTAAATATCCTCAAATGTGAGTAATCAAAAGACTAACATGTCCAAACTTCTTCAGGAATTTTACAATTAATTGCTACTGAAGGTGATCTGTTAACTAAATAACAAGCAATAGATACTTCTTCTACCCACAACTCCTTTCGTAAGTTAGCATTACTGATCATGCTTTTGGCTCTTTCCATAAGAGTCTGATTCATACGCTCAACAACACCATTTTGCTGAGGAGTATAAACAACAGTTTTGTGTCTAATAATTCCATCATCCTTATAGTATTGTTCAAATTCAATTGAAGTGAACTCACCACCACTGCCAGTTCTTAAACATTTAATAGATTTGTCTGTTCTTTTCTGTACCATTGCTTTAAATTGTTTAAATACATTGAATACATCAACTTTCCTTTTTAGCATAAAGACCCAAACATTATGGGAGAAATCATCAATAAACATTTAAAAATATATAGCACCTCCATATGACACAATAGGGGATGGTCCCCACAGATCAGAATGGATATAGTCTAAAATATCTTTACTATTATGATTTCCAACTTTAAATCTCTATTTACATTGTTTTCCATACACACAATGTTTACAAAAATATAACTTCAAGGATTTCAGATAGGGAAGAGATTTACATTTCATTAGTATCTGAAGACCTTTCTCGCTCATATGACCTAATCGCTGATGCCACAGACAAGTACCTGCTTCTTCCTTTTTTGATGCAACCACTACTTCACTGACCTGAGTACTTCCTTTTAACCTGTAAAGATTTTCGACCTTTTCTTCTTTCATAACCACTAGGGCTCCTTTAGAGAGTTTCAAGATGCCATCCTGACCTATAAACTTATAACCATCTGAATCCAACACTCCGAAAGAAATCAAAATTTTCTTCAAATCAGGTACATGTCTAACACTAGTTAATATTCTAATTGTGTTATCATACATCTTAATCCTGATATTTCCCATCCCAACAGACTGACATGACACATTATTACCCACAAACACAGAACTACCATTTACATTTTCATATGAAGTAAACCAATTTCTATGTGGGCACACGTGATGAGAAGCATTAGAGTCTAGTAGCCAGCTTTCTAAACCCTGAGAGACATTACATTCAGGTGAAGTTTCATCTATCATACATAATTATTCAGTAGATAAAACTTCGTCTAACATACCTGAATCCACCTGATTCGCTTCCTTCTTCGGGTTATCGAATTCCTTTCCTTTCCAATAGTCTTTCTCCAAGTGTCCAATTTTATTGCAGTGCCAACATTTTTCCTTACACTTCTTTCCCTTCGATTTAGATCTGGAAGATCCCCTTGATTTTTCTCCTCTTTTCTTTGAGCTTCCTCTTGCTACCATGGCTTCTGATGCAACTGTTTCAATACTGGATTTCCTTCATATTTGTTCAGAAAAGAGAGCTCCCGCGATTGATTCAAACTTTAAAGAATCATCAGTTCTCAAGCTGATTGAAGTGATGAAGTGATCCCATGATTCGGGCAATGAACACAACAAGGTTATGGCTTTATCTTCTTCCCAAATTTTAAATTCCATATATGTTAATTGACATATAAGTGTATTAAAAACATTCAAATGTTCTGGAACTTTTGAAACTTCTTTCATTCAAAGATTGTACAACTGTCTTTTCAAATAAATTCTGTTGGTTAATGACTTTCTCATATAGAGTTTTTCCAATTTTTCCCACAATCCTAAAGCCGTAGTCTCTTCAAAAATATTGAAGATAATTTCATCTGCCAGGCATAACCAGATGGTCCTGAGAGCACGGGCATCCAAGTCCTCCTAGTCTGAAGTAGTCATGGTTGCATGTTTCTTAGTTGCACCATCTAATGCCTTATGCAACCCTTGTTGCACGAGCAGATCCCTAACCTTCAGTTTCCAAAGAGAAAAATTGCTCTTTCTAGTGAATTTCTCCACCTCGAATTTCGCATTTGACATCTTAGCCATTTTGTTCTTCTCCTAGGGTTTCAGTCTTTTTAGCTAGGGTTTATATTTCCTTATTTCTCCAAGAAAGTTTTTATTTCTTCAACTAGAGTTTATATTTCCTTATTTCTCCAATTTTTTTTTTCAATTTAAATAGGAAAAAACCTTTGAAAAACTTTTCCTCCTTTCCTTTTAAATAGAAAAAAACGCTTAAAAAGAACTTTTTCTCCTTTCCTTTAATAAAAAAAACCCTTTGGAAAGAAAAACTATTTTTCTTTATGTTGGCATTATGGCACAGGTTTGGTAGGTTTGATGCTATGGCATAGGTGTTGTCCTTGATGGCAACTCACTCTGGTGACAGACCATAGTTCAGGCACTCAGAAAGAAGAAAAAGTCATATACTCAGGTTCACTTTGACGAAGCAGCGCATACATGTGGGTTGGACATTCCCAAAGCGTGTATGTGTATACATGCACTTTCATGCAAGGGAAAGCGCGTACATGTGGGAGAAATTATTTTTGGTCAGTGGTATTTAGTCCTTGGTATTTGAACCTATGGTTTTGGGCCATGGTATCTCATCTAATGTGTTGATCCCAAGTATTGGGCCCTTGGTATTGATTTGTTATGGTTTTGGGCTGTGGTATTGTGAAAGGCAAGACTATAAAAGAGGAAGAAGATCATTGGACAATGATGATCTGAATTATTGAAGATTTGATATCATACGAGATCTGGAATACTGGTGATTGGGTTATGGTGCAGATCTGGATCTGAATGGAGGAACCTGAGTGCAAGAAAAGGATAAGTTCTGTTAATGAGTCAAAATCTTAAGGCTTGAATAGTGGTATCTCTATATGATATGTGGCGCATGCTTGATCTATAAATCTGATAATCTGGTTTAACTAATATCTAAATGTTTGAAAGAATGAATTACCCTTTATAGATCTATACGCAGGTTCAGTGAAGCAAAGGCATGTATACACGCTGTTTTTTTAAGGGAAAGTCGCGTATACACAGGTTGTTCTTAACACAAAAGCGTATGCACACAGGTTTCTAAATATTGAAGTAGCGTACATCCCTTAATTTATGTTCTAGCTACTTCTGTTGATTATTGCAGTGATTTGGGTTCAGAATTTGGGGTGTGATTATAGTTACTATGATTTGGGTACAGTTATCAGAGAAGTGTTTATTTTGAGTCTGTCTTGATTGGTGAAAAGGTGATGCAACAATTCTTGATGTTTGATTAATGTTATTTGAGGATCCAGTCTGAAAATTAATGAAACATCGTCCCTGGAAGGAAGAGAAGGTTGTAGCCTTCTGTAGGTAGTAGCCTGCGTACTAGTATCTCAACTAGTACAAGAACTAAGGGGGTTGTAGCTCCCTTCCAAGAAAAGCTGGAAAATGAGAGAGGGTTGTAGCTCTCTACAGGTAGTAGCCTGCATACTAGTAAAGGATTGTACAAGCATAGAATCATTGTAAAAGAAGTTTCTAATTGAAAAGATAGAGACATATTGCAGTAGGTGGTTTTCACCCACATTGGGTTTCCACCTTATATCTTGTGTTCTTGTGTGTGGTTGTGTTATGATCTGTTTTACTGTTCCTGCTAACTTTTTATATGATTATGTTGCATAACTTAATGATCAACATCTGTAGAATAAAGTAAATTATTATTCTGCATAGTATACGCGGGTTTCCTTATCTGTAGTTGCATATATATGCGTGTTCATCTAACTAAAGTAGCGTATATGTTCTGGGTTTGAAAAAGAAAATAATTGACCAGATAATACTGATTTAGCCCCCCCACCCCCTCAGTATTATTTCCAACACTTTCCTTCAATTTAAAAAAAATTGTCTTTTTTTTTCTTCAACTAACATGCATCCACCACTTTATCTTCAGAATTTCCTCAATTTACATAAATATTTATTTTCAAAACTTTCTATAAAAAAAATTCTGAGACAAATTTCTTTCAAAAAATACTAGGATTCATGACAACGTCTAATGTTAATAATGGAGGCAGGGACATCGTTTGCAGCAGACTTTCTCAGGTGTTCTAGCACGCAAAGATCACAGTCCTCTTCTCATGCAGGTCTAGCAGCATCCTCTCATGTAGGTCTAGCAGCGTAGAGATGTTCCAACACACAGAGATCATGGTCCTCTGGCTCTTCCATGCAGGTAGCACAGAAAACACACAACATTTCAATGGTTCTCTGGCAGCACGCAATAGCATGGACAATGCACAACATTTCAGTGGTGCTTTGGCAGCATGAAGTCAAATCACGTAGGAAACATGCAAGCTAATAGGCTTCTTACATCCATGGAGGTCTCCCTTCATATGAAGGTCATGGTAGCGAGCGCAACCCTCTTCCTCAAGAATAGTTCTCTTCAACACAATTTCTCTATCGTGCGGTGGGCATGGGTGTGGGTATGGACTCAACCCACTCCCTTTTCCTCAACACCAACCCTCTTCCAACAAGTACTTCTCGACTGGTCCACTAAGCATTACGAATTAGCTTCGGACAAGCTCTGTAAATCACATACAATGGCTTCTTTTTCTCTAGCGGCTCTCTCTAGCAACGGGCTTGGTATATGTTTGACAACTTTTAATCAGCACACAGCAGATTAATGAGCCTCCACTCCACGCAGTAATGAGTTCACCTTCATGCAGAGCCTCCACACTAACTTGCTCCATCAAATAGGGGAAATAATAAGGAAATAAAATACACACATTCAGTTATACATCAACCAAGAAGAGAACATATAATAGATTGAAAACTGAAACCAAATACACAAATAGACACACAAGATTTACATCACAGGGAAAGGGATTGGAATCCCTATTAATCCAACAATGATTCTCCACGATTACATTTCTCGAGCATTCATTAGTTTTATACAAGCCTCCTCCATTACATAACTACTATTTCAGTATAAAACTAACTAGTTACATTTTTACCCAAATTTACATAATTTGTTGTCAAATTTCCCACAAATTTAAGTTATTATTTTAGACATCTACACTGCATTATAAGATTCATTCAAATGAAAAGTGTAGTTCACATTTTGTAATTTGCAATTTTCATAGATTCATTTTAAATAACTTGATAAAACAACTTTAAACAAAACCTAAGAATCATCTACTAACATTATAGGAATGATTGAATGAAAAATGTACCAACTAAATGCAAATTTACTTTCATTGCTACATATTCATGAACTTAAATTATATCTAAAACCTTTAAAAGCATCAAACCATGCATGCATCATGCAAATTGTGGGCCATGTTTTATAATGCAATTTTATCTAACTTATGTTTGCGCATTCAAACAACTTTGTATTAAACGTTAACTATCAATTGACATCCATAGTAGCCTTTCTATACATGAATGCAAAATGTACATATCATATTTTATAATGCAATTATAAGTTATCATTGTTTTAGACAGCTACATAGAATTATAAGGTTCATTCAAATTCAAAATGTAGGTCATATTTTGTAATTTGTAATTTTAATAGATTCATTTTAAATAACTTGAGACAAAACAACTTTAAACAAAACCTAAGAATAATCTACAAACATTATAGGAATGATTGAATGCAAAATGTACATACCATATTTTATGATGCAATTTTAAGTCAACATTGTTTTAGACATCTACAACAAATTATAAGATTCATTCAAATGAAAAAATGTAGGCCATGTTTTGTCATTTGCAATTTTACTAGATTCATTTTAAATAAATTGACAAAAAAACTTTAAACAAAACCTAATAATTATCTAATAGTATTATATGAATGATTGAATGCAAATTGTACCAACTAAATGAAACTTTACTTTCATTGCTACCTATTCATGAATTTAAATATGTAAAACCAAGTTTTAAACATCAAACCATACATCATGCAAATTGTACCATCAAAAATATACATAAACTCCAAAATTAGCATGTATTAAATCATAATAAAGAGTTCAAGATTTATATCATTAGAAAAGTAAACATATAATAAAAAGTTGTCAAATAATAAGATGCATCAATTCATAATAAAGAGTTTTACTTTAAATATGTCCAAAATTTATATCATGATAAAAGTAAATATAACATTAAAAGACTGTGAAATAAAAAGTTGCATCAATTTAGAAAATCTCGCTGAAATATATGATTTATCAACCTCCTTGTGCTCTCATCTGAATCATGGGTGACCTACACAACATGCGTAATTTCATATATACATAAATTTATGTACTTTAAAATTAAATTTTAATGTTTTAAAATTAAATGACAATGCAATCATCGAAACAAAATTATAAAAATTTTCAAATTCCATGCAATAGTTCATGGTGTTCCCCCTCCATTGTGACCTTGTGGTGTTTTCCATGCATTGTGCCCTCCTTGATGCCCTGTACAATACATGCACATGTATATATTAAAAATTTAAAATTGCACATGAAAATGCATAAACTCGCGATATTAAAAAAATTGTTACACGACTTTTTCAAATTGTTTAGATGATCCTATCCCCATTGTCAACTCCATCACTAAAGTCCCTAGAATGGGAATAGTCTCCACAAACCTAAAATTCCAAAATTTTAAAAGCATAAGTTAAATCTATCTCATTTTTTAATAAAACTTTCACTTCAATTTATAACAAAACATAAGTGAAATATTCAATACTTGTGGCACATCTCCTAATAGGGAGGAAGAGGGTGGCACTATGTCCAAAACATCGGTCAGAATTAGAATCTGTTAACATTTAATTATATACATAATTATTTATTTTAAGAACACACCCTCACAATACTGATATAATAAAAGTAGAATAATAATTGTATCAACATGAACTCTTAAAAAAAATAAGATATCTCAAAATATGTTCATTGGAATCTAAACCTCGGACTATGAAATTATCAAAATTTTCATTTAACAAACAAGTTAATTGCAAATGGTGAAGACATGATAAATTTGTGTTAGATTATATGTGAAAAAAATAAAAAAATGTATGTGAATTGATATTAACACATACATTACAAATTACATTAAGATATCCACCCTAACCATTAACACATACCGATCCCACACCCTCTTCTTCATGAACAATTAGTTTTTGCCAATAATTACGACAAATCTCTGCATATGCTTTAAGCTCCTCGGTATTCATATTATCTATATCCTCATATGTTTTATATATAAAATTAGCAAGTGCATTAGCTTGTGCTCTTTGCCGATTTAGACTGATATTAATTCTAGTCAACGCACTTTGATGTTGTTTATAATTACACCCCTTCCTTCTTGACCAATTTGAGAAGTGGTGTCCATTTCTGACTGTAAAGTTACCAGGTGAGGAGGTTGGTGTACCAAATATGGATGAGGGCGATACCATTCAGTATCACATAATGCACACTTACGATCATATAGCCAACCTCTCCCAGTACCATAATATTCAGATGGAAGGTCATTATAGTCAGGTTTCATACCCAAAATGAATTCTGCATAAAATATTTTTCCAAAATAAATTGGAACCTTGTCATTCCATGGAATCATTCCATATGCTACAAGGAAACTATCATACAAATGGTTGGCTATATCAGGGTGCTTGAAATATTACTCCTTAAGCATCTTTATTTTCGAACCTTCTTTGAAATTAAACAAAGATTTTGCATTTTCTTTTCTAACCCTTTTACTAACGTCAGCCCATTTACCAGGATCCACCATTGCTTCTTGTCTATGCCTCATCATATCTATAAATCAATCCATGGTTGGCCTAAGCTTCTCATAAATATCAAGAAATGAGCTTAGAGAGTGCACAACAATTTCTAAGTTTTCTCGACTCTCCACAGGGAGCTCCAAACTCCCAAGATCTTTCCTCAATTTTGAATAATGAGTTTTCACCTTTGTAATAACATTGTTGGATGCTTGTCTCCTAAGGAAGCTCATCAGGAATATCACATGGATAAGTTGTAGTTGGTGTATGGCCTTCTTCTTGAAATTTCCAATTTCTCTTACATCTTTGTGGACAACATTTTCACCCTCTGGATCAATACATAAAATTACATAAATATAAATTTCACATGTGAACACTTGTATTCATACATGTACACACATGTACATACAATTCATTTACATGTACAATTTTTTTTAACATAATTGTTTTTTATATAATTTACCCAAATGCTGTTGATCATGATGATCTGATTGAGATTAATGACCACTCAAAGCATGTTGACCACCTTGAGATTGATGACCACCTAGAGAATGTTGACCACACTGAGATTGATGACCACCTGGAGAATTTTTACCACCTTGAGATTGATGACCACCAAGAGAATGTTGATCGTTGTCATGTGACCACATAGTGAGAAAAATATCTAAAACAAATAGAAATTAAATTCGATATATATGTGTACATACATATGATTCTACTTATTTATCATTTAAGTAAATTCACACACACACACACACACAGAATAAATACCATGATGTGAACGATGGACCTCCCTCGATTCATTTGATATTCTCTTTGATCCATGAGCTCGACCTCCCCTGCTAGTAGACGCATGAGACTCTATTCATGTTTGCCTCAAAGAATCATGTGGGAAATGCTCATTCATGATATGGATATCTATAGATATATAGATGCATGATATTTAAAAATTTACCTCATGCATTTACAATTCTTTCTAAAATTCCTATTTAAAAAGATCAAGAATCTAGAAAAGTGTTGTAACTCTTGAAGTTACCTCATGCATTTAAAAATATTGAAATTTATATTTAAAAATATTAATAACTCATAAAATTGATATAACCCTTGAAGTTACCTCATGCATTTAATTGGTGTAACCGTTGAAATTGCATCATGCATAATAAGATCTTAAAATTTCTATTTAAAAAGGTTGAAAGAATTCAAAAATTAATGTAACAATCAGAAGCTCTTCATTTAAAATATATACAAGAATAAAAGCACAAATGTTGAAGTGCTCACATTTTGAGAATTAAATACAAAATTTTATAAAAACATGTCAAGTTCACCAAGTTGTGCTTACATAGTGGGGGCACACTTGATATAGAGTTGAAAAAAACACATGGTCATTAAAAATGACACATTTATCACTAAAAAACACACACATATCAAAGATATCTTACAATGTCCATCAATAAATATTGATGGATAAATTCTTAACACTAATTTATCTTTCACACACAAATCTTGAATTAGAATTTCCCCATACAATAGATCTCTAGACATCCTATTAACATTTGCACAATGTCTTATGCTAAATGATTGAAATTGACTAACAATATTTTTGTATTTCTCCATGTAGTTGCTTTAACCTCTCTCTTTTAACTTGGTACACGCCTTTCATCTAGTTGCACAAAAGTTCAGAATTGGTGAAGATTACAATTCCATTGGATCCATACTCCCTAGTTGTTCCTAAGCCTTCTAACCTGAGAGCATTTGTTGAAATATGTTCGTATTTGCTAGAAAGACCAAAGGCTCAACAGGCCAGATCCTATTGCAATTACTTGAAATGCATTTGGATAATATTTTTTTCGCATTGGGTATGAATCCCACTATTCCCGGAGCTAGACAATTAGTGATCATGTACATATAATATAATATGCTTCATTATTTTTTGTTCTTCTAGGTACTTTCCTTTTCCTTTGGAGGACTTTGTTCATCACAATATTGCATAGCATATAAGTAATCACTGCCTACCCAAGATTGGAATAACAAGAACACTATATGCATAATGTCCATTTTTCAACCATGTTTAATGGGTTTTATGGTCCCTATAAAAACCAAATTCAATAAAATGAGTTTAATATATTTATACATGTATTGTTAGGTTGTGAAAAATATCAATGCTTAGACAAATCTATCAGAAGGCTAGGTAGCAAGAAAGGTTTCTTCTACTTGGTTGGATGGTTTGAGAATTGCAAGAAGAAAACAACTAGAGAACTCTAATTCAATTCAACTACAAATCTCTAATTCATTCAACTTAGATTCAACTCAATTGAATGTAGAAAATGTTTACTAATTTATTTTTATGCTTATTCCATAGAATATACAAATCTTTCTAATGCAACTTAGCTTCACATCACCCAAGTTTGAAAGTATTTCTTAATTTATTTTTATTTTCATTCTTTGAAATTTGACACTTATTTTGCCTTATTGTAAAATTTGTTTATTAAAGCTATAATACATTTTTATTTATATGGCATACATGGTTCCATCTATATGCTTTAAAAACTATAGTTAACAAAGGAAACATAAAATAAAATAAAATAAAATGAAGAATGATAGACTGGTTTTGTTCTAGTAAATTTAACATGTATATTACCTTGTTATAAAATTTGCTTACCAAAACTATAAACATGTTTATTTATATGGAACAAATGCATCTATTTATATATGCTTCTTTCAAAATATAGTTAAGAAAGAGGAAAAAATTTAAAATGAAAAATAATAGACCCAGTTTTATTCTACTAAATTTAATATCTATGTTGCTTTCTTAAAATTAAAACACTAACATTAAAATTAAAACACCAAAAATAGATGACAAAACAATGCCAACACTCTAATTAGCTTCAATCTCATGGACCCAACAAAATATAAATGAAAAATATGTATCTAAAAAAGAAATCACTATTTCAAAAGAGAAAGTACAAAAACCTTCAATTAAGTGTATTCTTCCTCATCTTAGGAAGCTAATAAGACCCATGTTCCAAGAAAATAGGGAATAAAAGTGAATTACACATAATGAAAAAGGAAACATAAATTAACATATAACAATAGAAGCAAGGAAATTACGTTACCAATAAGAATCAAGGTTGTTCTACAAGATAAATCAAGGTAGAGCAGGTCAACCCAATAACATTAAAATTAAAACACCAAAAATAGATGACAAAGCAATGAAAAAAATCTAATTAGAAACCCAATAATATTAAAATTAAAAAACCAAAAATAGATGTAAAAGCAATTCCAACACTCTAAGTATCTTCAATTTCATGCGCCCATCAAAATAGAAATTGAAAAGATGTATCTAAAAAAGAAACTACTACTTGAAAAGAAAAAGTACAACAAATTTCAATTAAGCGCATTCTGCCTCATCTTACAAAGCTAATAAGACCCATTTTCCAAGAAAATAGGGAAGCAAAGTGAGTTACACATAATGAGAAAGGAAACATAAATGAAAATATAATAACATAAGCAAGAAAAATATGTTACCAAGAAGCATCAAGGTTGTTCAATGACTATGATATCATCATATTTTTCACTAGTCTCCTCTTCGTTGATCAAATCTTTCATTTTCTCGATTATTATGTTATGTGATGAGAAGATGGGGATATGAGACTAGTATTAATGACAGGTGCATCATTTCCAGTTGTTTGGCACAGCATCATATGCCCATACTCTCATGATAGAACATTTTGATTGAGTAGGGGCTCCTGATATTGTTAGGGCTTAATCGTACACCTTCTCTTCGAAGCGTTTTGGTGCATTTGGACCATAGTTCTACGAGATAAATCAAGGAAAAACATGTCAACCCAATAACATTAAAATTAAAACATCAAAAATAGATGAAAAATCAATTCTGACACTCTAATTAGCTTCAATATCATGCACCCAACAAAATAGAAATTAAAAAGATGTATCTAAAAATGAAACTACTACTTGAAAAGAGAAATTAAAAGAACATTCAATTAAGTGTATTCTTCCTCATCTTAGGAATCTAATAAGACCCATTTTCCAAGAAAATAGGGAAGAAGAGTGAATTACACATAATGAAAAAGGAAACATAAATGAACATACAACAACAGAAGCAAGGAAAGTTGTTATCAAGAAGCATGAAGGTTTTTCTACAAGATAAATCAAGGTAGAAGAAGTCAACCCAATAACATTAAAATTAAAACACCAAAAATAGATGACAAAGCAATGCCAAAACTATAACTAGCTTCAATCTCATGCACACAACAAAATAGAAATGAAAAAGATGCGTCTCAAAAAGAAACTATTACTTGAAAAGAGAAACTACAAGAACCTTCAATTAAGTGTAATCTGTCTCATCTTAAGAAGCTAATAAGAGCCATGTTCCAAGAAGACTTGAACTGAATTACACATAATGAAAAAGGAAACATAAATGAACATATCACAATAGAAACAAGGAAAGTATGTTACCAAGAAGCATAAAGGTTGTTCTACGAGATGAATCAAAGTAGAACAAGTCAATCAAATAACATTAAAATTAAAAACCAAAAAAAGATAACAAAGAAATGTCAACACTCTAATTAGAAACCCAATAACATTAAAATTAAAACACCAAAAATAAATGACAAAGCAATGCCAATACTCTAATTAGCTTCAATCTCACGCACCTAACAAAATAGAAATGAAAAAGATGTATCTAAAAGAGAAACTACTCATAGCAAATTCTATGTGTAAAGCTCAGTTTGAACTATTTAAAACTTTACGCAAAGTTTGAAATAGTTAAATTTTCTAAAAGTAACTTCTATTTCCACCTCTTGAATAGAATTTAAGACAAAAATGATGCACTTAAGGAGATTTATAAATAATGTTGTATACATTCAAATGCGAAGATATATGGCTAATTTTGATATCAGATTTCATATTATATATTTCAACATATAAAACGTCCATAAATTTGTGGTCAATGTTGATTTTCCTTGAAATTATAATGAATATTATCAGATTATGAGTTGATAGAAAATTAATGAATCCTACATATATTAGAAAATATATGGCTCAATTTTAAACCAGATTTCATGGCATATACTTCTACAAAGACAACATTTAGAATTTTTTTATTAATTCTTTTTGGTCTTCAAATTTTTCCATAGATAATCAATGTATCATATTCCATAATCACATTAAAAGTTGTTAGAATTATTTATCATAGAGACGAAATCTATATTTTGTAAAATTGACTAATAGTAGAAACCTGGCATTCGACAAAATTATCATAGGAAGCAACTTTAAAACTTGGTTGGATTTAAAACTGTGTGATATAGACATGAAATCCATACTTCAATTAATACTTGAGAGCGTGTGTGAGATCCACCAATGAGTTTTGATTGATTGACCATGTCTACTGATAGGAGCACAGACCAAACTATAGAAAGGGGTGACAGTACGGAAAAACACATGCTTGAGTGTCAGTTACCAATCTATACAAAACGAAATGTTTCTATAGGGGCCTGCATGAACGAGGAAGCCATACTAAAAACAAAGGAAATATGAGGTCGTCTGTGGGTCAGATAAATAACGCTACCAACAATATGTTTGTATAGAGTTGGTAAGTATGGAAATGTAGGTAAGTTACTATCATGTACAATGTCCTGGTTATATCCCCATTAGGTCTCTGAGGTAAGAATGTAATTAGAATTCCCCTTAAGTCAAGCTTGTTTTGGGCAGTAAATAGAGGCAAGGGGCATGTACTTACTACTTAGGGAAGCGACGAGGTAGTGGTAGAGGGAGGAAAGGAAGCACACCTATCACCAAAATAATAACTCCCATCACCAGTAGAAGACACGCCCAGGTCCATCATAACTCATTGGGTTGAAATCATCACATAAAGGTCAAGATCAAAATCAATAAGGTCTAATTCGTAGAGATGAGGCGGAAAATCATGATCTAAATGAGAGCAATAATAATAATGTGGGTAGGCAGCAAGCAAGGTTAGTAAGGAGTGAGCGAATAAGTAATGTCAGATCATCTATCTCATTGTAACCATAAAAAGGAAGGCCAAATAAGCAATAAGAAGAAAGGAAGGATGGATAAGAATGGATAAGGAGAATGAGAGTGGTGAACTCCATGCGATTACTCTATGATGACACTTCATGAAAATAGTCAATGCTGGTACTCTATGTTGGTACGCTAGGTCAAGACTCGATGTCTTCTTGTATGTTTTGGAACTAATCGATGGAGAATTTCTTCTTCAATGTATTATTTTATCTATGGGAACTAATAAGGAGCCTGCCACTGGCTAATACACTTTGCTGGGATAATAAACTAGCTAGACGGGGCTACTTTAAAACTTGTTTGGCTTTAAAAATGTGTTTAGGGCAGGCCAAATGGTTCAATGATTCCCTCAGATAGGGATTTCCTACAAAATAATATCAATTCCG
Source organism: Pinus taeda (assembly GCA_000404065.3). Taxonomy (NCBI): domain Eukaryota; kingdom Viridiplantae; phylum Streptophyta; class Pinopsida; order Pinales; family Pinaceae; genus Pinus; species Pinus taeda. The sequence goes on from APFE031612815.1 coordinate 154,621, forward strand.
GGAAATGGTATTAAGTCTCTCCCCACACATGAATTGAGATGTTAGAATCTTGTGACCCTATTCCTAGGAAAGTTTGAATTGAAAGAAATTTCAGAATTGAAAGAAATTCTAGAATCATTTCTACACTAGCTAATTTCTCTTAAGGTGTTGGATATAAGTGGGACACAATTAAATGCATTTCCATTATTTTTATGGGAGCTGGGACTGCTCAAATTCAATCACGTTTTCAACAAAATTTGTAATGTATGTTCTTCCGTTCTTAGATTTTATTTTTTTATCGGAGAGAGATGCCTTGGGTGACTTACTTGGTCTAGACAAGGAGGCTGAGAAAGAGACTAGTGATGAATGAAACCAACTAGAATTCCTCTAGTTCCATGCTGCAAAAAAACAAAAAGCATTATAAAAAAATCCCGTATTTTTTTAATTACATAAAAACCACATAGTGCTTGGCTTCGACTCGGCTCAAACCAATGAGAATCACAACACAAAGTAGTAACAACACTTGAATCAACTAACCACAATCACAACATAGAGAAGTAAAAACGGCCGTCTCAATAGACCACAATAAAAAATTAATAGAGTAGAAAACTTTGCAGTAGAGTTTGGCCCGTCATATATATAAAAAAAATTGGTCAAATAAATAATCTGGCCAAAAACAATAGTTCAACTAAAAAAATAGTTTGGTCGAACTGGTTTTTTGCCATTTTTTTCAACTTTGGAAAAAATTTTATTTAATGGTCGACGTTACTCTAAACAACCAAAAGTTCGGCTTCTTCTTTTTTTTTTTTTTTTTTTTTTTTTTTTTTTTTTTTTTTCTGAAAAATTGAGATTGTGAATTTTTCAAGGGAATTTCTCATAAAAGTGTAACCCATCTTCACATTTTCACCCACTAGTAATAGGAAAATTTTCCTATTTTTCTTACAAATGTGTTGTCAAACATAATGGAAGCATATACTCATAACCTTATAAGAGTTTTTGGTTAGTTCCTCGACCAAGTTGGGTTACTAACAACCTAGGAATAATCCCTTGCCCTATGGGTTTCTAATTTAATTAAATAAGTCAAATTCCACTTTAACCCATCCCTAAGGCCCTAAAATTGTACGTGATGAATATTTCTTCATCGGTTCCGTGCAGTTCGCTCGTTGTTTCACGGGGCGTTTTACCCAAAATTTGGATCAAGTTGGGTCATGCCCAACAATATGTCATTGAACATAGCATGCTTTGTAATCACAATATTATCTATCAGAATTATTTCATTAGTCATATATTCATCATAAATGAGACATGTTATATCCCTTATCCATTTAATTAAATTGCTTTTGGTTGGGTTAGATCTACATCTTCCTAATCGTGATATGCTTAGGATTTCTTTCCTTTTTCTTATATTTGAAAATGAATTTTCATTTAGATTAATCACTAGATTTCTAAAGTCTCGTTACATAAGAGGAAAATTTTAGTGTGGCTTGGATGAGCCCTCAAGTCAGCTTAAGGGTTTCTTTCTTGCAAGCTAGTAGCAAGAGGGTAATTCTCATATCTTTCTCATTGTTTGGTAGGTAATAGAAATACCACAAGTCATCGAGGAGAGAGAAGGGGTAACTGAACATAATTGAACCAGTAGGAACCACCAAATCAAATGGATAAGGGCTTAGTTGGGGATCTGACTAGGTGGTCTCACTTACAATGTTGATAAGATCATTTTTGGCCATCAACACCAACTTATTGGCATTTGTTATTATTGGGGAATTAAAAAGGATCAAATATCATTCGACACATGATACCTGACAACTAAAAATTTGAGGTCCATGTAACTTCCACTTCAGCTACCACCTAACTACTACATTGATTCCACTACACCCTTTTTTGCATGTCATTCTCCCACAATGACATGCCACATGAACACAATGTTAACATGCCACATAATCAAGAACCTACTTCATTCCATGTCACCATAGCGCATCCTTTACAAGTGGACATGAGACATCAACACCATGCCCAATGAAACCACATAAACATGCCACATCAAAAATCCTACCACACCATCATGTACTATTAAATACTTCATCAAGCATCACTGGTATTGAGAGGAAATCTCAATAGTTAGGTCTCAATCTCTTGACACTCGACCTCTAAAAGGATGATACCTCGATACTTGATATCCAACACTTGGTCCTTGGTCATGTCAACTAATGGCTCCTGAATTTCTCATTAATCAACAAATAGTGGGAATTGTGTTTGAGTTAGGGGCTTTTGTTGGTAGTCTCTTTTATGCTTTCTAGATATTCGAAGGCTCAATAACCCATTTTCATTATGCTACCATTAACATTTCCCATTTGGTCATGTGACCAGGGGCTAAGGTTAAAGTACTTTAGTTTTAAAATTTTCTCGACTTCTTTGTTATATAAATTCTTCAACATTAAAGGGTCAAAATCAAATTTTCGAATAATAAAAAACCAATGAAAAACAAGTGAATATCCAATAGTTTATATACAATACATTTATGGAAGAAAGGTTCCATTAGTTTATGATATATTGGGCTTGTCAGTGTTGGGGAAATCATGACTAGCTTTTGCTGCAACACTCGATCATTGAGGATTGATAGCCCAATACTCTAGTACTCTAACCTTCCAGGGATTAGGCCCTTTTTCTATTAAGATATAGGGAGTAAATCCTATTGGGTCAAGTGACTAGGGCTAAGACTAAGGATTCTAACTTGAAATTTCTAAAAGTTTCGAGAGAGTATTCCAAGCCTATTCTACAGTTTTGAAATGACTCTAATAGGAAATAATTTTTGTAGAAAGCTTTTGGAGACTTATAAGTCTTTAATGGCCTATAAGGGAAATCAAAGGCACTGCTTTCAACTAGGAAACTCCTTAAAAGAAAACATAAGGGTTGATAATGTTTGTATCTTTCCAACTTTAATAAAAAAAGGTAATGATATGGCCATAGGCCAAAGTCATAACTTCTCTAATTTGAATAAGCTTCTCCTATTCACTTAGGATTACATCTTCATCCTTCCAAATTTTACCACTTATAAAATAGAGAGACCAATATGTTTTCTTACCTCTTAAAAACTAAGTCCTCTTAAGCATAGAATAACTTTGAATATTTCTCATTCAAAGTAGTGAGACAATTATAACTGCTATTGTCCCATAACTATTTTGAGAAGGTCCATTCACATTGGTAGACTATATGAATATCTTTAGGCTCAGATTAACATGTATGTTTACCTCACACATAATTCCTCTCAAAAAAATCATAGATAACATACTTCAAAGAATAAATGCGCATATAACATTCATTCATCAAATAAGTAGAAGCTATTAATGAAGCATAATTATACATTGTTTCCAACTCTTCATTCATACATACTCAACAAATTATCACGATAACAACTCATCATTATAAACAAGCACAATAACGAGAATAACAATATTAGTAAAGCATTAAATGAAAATATAATTATATTAACAAAGAAGATGTACACCTATTTTTTTAGTTAAGCTTGTTGGAATCTAAAGAAGGGAAAACAAATCTCCAACCAACCTTAGGCCCAACTACACTATAGTCTTTGTTGTAGTTGGCCACCCTTGAGCTAGATTCTAGTGCCTTAAGGGAATGCTTCACTTAGGGTTTCGCAAGGTTTCAAGTCAGGTAGAAGACATGAAGGCCACTCTCATTCACATATAGGAATAAGGAATTTTATACTTTAAATGCTATGTTGGGGCCCATCAACACAACAAAATATGGTCATCCAGGACCTACATAACACACTTCGGAGACCATCACTAAGCTAGTAGTACCTTTACCCTTCTCCTTTTATTAGTTCCTTATGTGCCTCAGCCAGACCAATCATTCAAAATTTTTTCCATCCCCCCGTTTCTGAAGTTGAACTATTCCTCACTAATTCCTTGTATACTTTAATCAATATTCTAATAACACACCAAATGGTTGTGACTCAAAAGGATTCTATTCCCTTCTATCTAGAGTCATGACTTTTAGTGCACACATGTGGGTTATTTTTAATTCACATAATTTATGGTTTCATTAATAATCACTCTCTGGTTATCTAGAACTTCTCTACTCTACTATTCACTCTCTATTTTTATCTGCTTCTCTAGCCTCCCTTAAACTATTCTGCTTCATTCTCCTATCAACACATGTGTTTCCCCAACATGACAACTCAAGGTCCTCCTCAATATGTGAGGTCAATAGAAGCCTCCAAAATGATATGTGGTCTAAGATGTTGTGCGGTAGTTCGGTACCATCTCCCCCATTCTCTCATAACTACTAACTATTTGGGTAGTTCAACAACCATATTAGGTATCTAGTCAATTTAATTCAATTAGATAAGAAACTTCCCCATCAACATTACAACTTTCCATATATATATATATATCAAATGAAAGAATATTTTCATCAATTAAAGTCTAGCAAAAATACCCATGTCGTGCATCCAACATTGTCATCTTAATTACACTTTGCAAAATCTAGTAATTAAAAGGGGTTGTTACAATTTCCTCCCCCTTAAGGGAACACCATCGTCAGTGTTATACTACTCATAGAATTGATGATATATAGAAAAAAAATGGGTATGCATTATTTATATCATCTTCTAGTTTCTGTTGGAATACAAAATTTTACTTGGGGGGGTGGGGGGTGAATCAACATAATGACAATTTTAGTTATTTAATGCCATCATAAAAAATCAATCACATAAATTGAACAAGTAATATAAGATAGATGTGGAAACTATTTTTTTATCAAATATGTTGCAGACACCAACCTACTCTTACATCAATTTGTAGGCACCAACCTATATGAGACACCAATCCCCTCTACTGCTTTATAGGCACCAACCTACAGGATATGCTAATCCCCTCCACTGCTTTGTAGGCACCAATCTAAAGGAGACACCAAACCCCTTTGCTGCTTTGTAGGTACCAACCTACAAGAGACACCAATCCCCCTTGCTGCTTTGTAGGCACTAACCTACAAGAGACACCAATCCCCTTTGCTACTTTGTAGGAACCAATCTATGGGAGACACCAATCCCATATGCTATTTTACAGGTACCATCCTATAGGAGACAACAATATCCTTTCCTATAACTTTGTAGGAACTAATCTACAAGAGACAACAATCTCCTCTATTGTAAAATTTGTAGGCACAAAAGCAAAGGAGACACCAACCCCCACTACCGCAAATATCTATAGGCACAAACCCACTCGCGTGCTTCTTCAGAATGTTTGTTAGTTGCATTTGTTTATTTTTACTTTTTATTATTAACAATTTTTTTGTTTGTTTGGTTGTTATATTTTTGTTTTTAAGTTGTGTTTTTTGTAATTACTTTTTTGTATTTTATTTATTATTATTTGTTTGTAATTTTTTTTTCTTTTATAAATATTTTTTGTTTTTTAACATTTTTTATGATTGATTCTTTTTTTGGCAACTTTTTAAATTTTTTTTTATATATATTTATTTACTTGTTTTTATTTTTTAATTTTTTTGTTGTTTTGTCTTTAATGTTTTTTTTTCTTTATTTTTGGTCATGTTTTAATTTTTTTTTTTTTTTTTTTTTTTTTTTATTGTTTAATATAAATTTATTTACTTGTTATTAATTTTTTAAATTTTTGTGTTTTTATTATATTTTAATTTTGTTTTTATATTTTTCATTGTTTTACTTTTTGTTTTCTTTTTTATTTCATTTTTGTTTATTTATATATTATTTATTATTTGTTTTATTTATTTTTCTTGCAGGGTCCGTGTCAATCCTTGACTAACAACCCGATCCCATTGTGTGTCAATTTGATAGTTGATTTTAAAGTTTTCGTTATAATGGATCGAGTCTACCCCACAATGTGATAATCTCATGGTTGGTTTTAAGTTTTCATTACAATGGGTCAAGTTCAGCTACACTACATGTCAATTTGATAGTTAATTTTTAAATTTTTGTTGCAATGTGTCAAGTTGTCTTGGGCTAAGATTTTAAAGTCATTATACTTTTAACATTAAAAAAAAGAAATTACTCTTAGTATAATGGCTCTTTCATTCAAGTGTTCATTTTCAAAGTTTTTTTAGTCACAAATTTTTTCCATAATGCCATGGATGAAATATATTGAAACTTAGAGTTATTTGTATTCATGATATTTGGATTTTAATCCATGGTTGAAAATTTGTTAAAATTTTAAGGTTTTTCTGAGTCATGATATTTTATCTTTAATGCTATGGCTGAAAAGAGTGGCAAGTCTTTGATCTTTAACACCATGGTTGAAAATTGTTGGAATTTTAAGGCTTTTCAGAGACATGATATTTATCTTTAATGTCCTGCCTAAAAGTCTTTAGAATTTAAGGTTTTTCGGAGTGACGATATTTTATCCTTAGCACCATTTACTAAAAAATGTTTAAAATTTACCACGAAAAAAAAAAAAAAAAAATGTTATTCGAGCATCAACACTTTTTGTTTTCAGGGTATTTTTTGCACAAAAAAATAGTTTTTATTTGCTTTACTTCCATTTTAAAAATCTTTGAAAATTTACCTTGAAAAAAATAAAATAAAATAAAATAAAATAAATTCAAAAATTGACAATTTTCATTTTCAGGTTGTTTTTCATGTTTTTTTGGGGTTATTTGGCTGGAGTTCTCATTTTGAGTTTGAATTTCCCATTTGATAGTTTACATTATTATAAGCATAACTTCAAAGAGAAGGGAAACTCACAGTTATAATGCTAGTGGTAAGAAGACTAAAAAGACTAAAGTATAAGAGGAAGTGCGTAAAGCATTTTGGCTATAACTTTAGCTTTGCAAAGAAGAAGTAGTTTACCCTTGCAACAAAGACAAAGCTTGGCTCTTAAATAACTACTTAGCCATATAAGCCTTGGGTGGGCAACTCAATTGTCCATCCTAGTGATAGTGAATATTTTCTGGACTTATGTGTGCCTATGGAGGGGTGTAGGTAGGAATCTAAAGGTTATAGTGGTAGGGTTTAAAATCGACCCCATGTCGAACAAGTATGAAAGGGATCCAATAGAAGGATGCGAACAAGGAAAAAATGAAGAAGAATTTAAATATTGGGTGCAAGACCACATGTTTTCAAGCATAAGAAATACCAATTAATTTAGTATCATACCTTTTAGTGGATGTTGAGATTATTTCTAGGGAAATCTATTGAGGATACAAGTTTAAGTTTCAAACATTTTATAGTAAACAATGCATATAGAACCACCATAGCAATGCATTTTACTTTCAAATATAGGGTATCCAAATTAGGCATCAAAAGTCCAAAAACAATATTTCCAACAATCTTAATTTTCCCATCTTTTTATTGGATAGAATTAGTCTCACCTTGTCTTTGACACAAATGAAAACAATAGTTCCAATTGTTCCCATGTTTCCTCATCTACTCCAAAGTGCTTGTATTTTAGTTTGACTTGCATGATAGCTTAGTTCTAAAGCATGGTATCCTTCCTATTAAGTATGCATGAGGGTTATGGGTAGAAATCTCCTTTAAGTTCCACTTGTATCATAGCCCAATGAATAATATAATTAGAATCATGTATACATTTCTTATGCAAGGATACATAGAATACATTATTTTCTTTTATGGTAGGAGGTAGGGAAAGTTTGTAGGCTACTATCCCCACTCTCTCCAAGATATAAAAGGGCCCATAATATCATGGTTTCAACTTGGTACATGACTCTAGTTTCAAGGAACTTCTCTTAAGTTTGATTCAAATATACACATGATCTCCTACTCGAAAATCCTTATGTGTTTTTCTTTGGTTCACATAACTTTTTTGTCAATCTTGAGCCATTGTCAACTTCTTATCACTTCCTTTTCTATTTGTTTCAATAGAAATATAAAGAGTGTGATTGGTCCATTGGATTATCCAAACTAATTGTAATATTATATTTTCCCCATGTAGTGCTTCAAAAGGGACCCATATTTAGTCTTGATAGCCATTGTGTAGGAAAACTCCACTAGAGGTAAAAAATCTTCCCACTTTTTAGGATAATACATAACATATATCCTTAAATTGTTCTCCATCACTTGGTTTACCCTTTGTGTTTGTCCGTTTATATGAGGATGGTAGGCTATACAAAATTTTAATTGGGTCCAACATGCAAATAAATACTTCAAAAATTTGAGGTAAATTTAGCATCCCCATAAGATATGATCTTCTTGGGCATGCCATGCACCAAGAAAAATTTCTTCATGAAGATTTAGGAAAATACTAATTTCTTTATGGGTAGAATTTACATGAATAAGGTTAGTTTCTCTTCTCAACTTATCCACTGTCACCATGACTACATCTTGGTGCTCTAGAGTCCTTGGTAGACCATTGATGAAGTCCATAGATATGACTCCCCACTTTAATTTTGGGATTGGTATTCACTATAACAACCATTTTGGATGCTTATGTTCCACTTAACCTACTGAAATCCTAAACATGTAGTAATATAGTTAATGATCTCTCCTCATTCTAGGTCAATAATATAGCTTTTCGGTAGCTGCTATCATCTTTTGGTATATTGGGTTACCAGAATAAGGTCTCTTATGGAGTTCATTCATTATAAGTCTATTCAATTCTACTGCATTTTGTATATAAAATATATTCCTATACTAAAATAAGCCATCTTCTATTAACTGGTGCTCTTCTCCCATTAGGGTTTTTTCCTCAAGCCTTCACTCACATGCTAGAAGTATTCATCACCTTGTAGTGATTTTGTGATTCTTTCTTTTATGTATGATTCACATATATTTACTACTACCATATGTATCATTTTCTTTTTCCTATTGAGAACATATGCTATTTGATATTCTTTTCCTTTAATATGCTTGATTTCAAAATAAAATTCATTGGTATGTTCCACCCACCTGGCTTGTTTGGAATTCAGTTGAGTATAATCAAATAAGTACTTTAGCCAATTGTGGTAGGTAAATAATGTTAATTTCCTCTTGAGTAAGTAATATCTCCATATTTTTAAGGCATTCAAAATGGATATAAGCTCTAAATAATGTTTTAATTAATTCTTCTCACGCTCATTTAACTCCTTGGATTCATAGATGATAATGTGTCCTTGCATGAGAACTATATAGAGCCCTTCGTTGCAAACATCTATCTATTCTAGGAAATCCTTACCCATAACTACAATCTTTGGGATGGAGGAATTTGTTATAAGATTATTTAGCTATTAAAGAATTTCCACACATTGATGTCTAATTAAACTTTACCCCTTTCTTCTATATTGAAGCGATTAGGCATCCAATTTTAAAAAAACCTTGAATAAACCTTCAAAAATATCCTACCAGTCACATAAAGGCTCTTTCTCCTACTACATGTTGATGGATTAGCCATTTTATTTTTTCGATGATCTTCTCAGGATCCATTATCACTCATTTTTAAATTACATGACCCATGTAATGCATTAACGATTGAAAAAAATCACATTTTTTGAGCTTGGAATTATGTTTGTGCTTCTGTAGCACTTGCAATACTATATGGAGGTGCTTTTCATATTCCTCCTTAGTCTTTGAATACACTAGGATATTTTTAATGAAAACCAACACAAACTTATACAAGTACTTACTAAGGATACTATTAATCCGGAATGTATAGGTAGATGGCACATTTGTTAGTCATGAAGGCGATTTTGTAGATATCATCATCCTTGATTTGGAGTTGTTGATATCTATACCTTAAATCTATTTTCAAAAATGCTAGCCCTCCTCATAACTGATCAAAGAGATTATCAATACTTGAAAATAGATATTTTTTGTTGATTTTCATCTTGTTCAACTATGTATGATAATGCACAATATGAAACTACCATCCTTCTTTTTAACAAATAACACTAGTTCTTCCCATGGGTACAATGGAAACTTTTGATAGATCTCTGAATCCTTCACAGATCAGTACAAAGAATTTTTCATCAAAAATATCTCAAGTGCCTTTGGAACACAAATGGGGGAATGTTTCCCTTTCCTTCTTATCTTTTATTTTCAGGGTTCTAGAGTTTTGTCAAAGGGTCTTAAGTTCATCCTTTTCTATTGACGAGAGGAGACAATTCACAAGGAAGTCAAAATTTTGGAGCTCAATATGATCTACCTCATGTACCATGTAGTGATCATGCCATGACAGAGAAGACCATGTTTTAGACTCGTATAATTAAAAGTTCCCAATATTTGGCTTGAACATAGATACTTCTTGGGAAGAAAATTCAGTTAGTCCTAGTGAAGTTATGATTAATGCCTATATAGAAGAGAGAAAATCACTTGCTCTATTAAGCCAAAGTAGAATACTAATTGTAAATGGAAAATACCAATGTTGTATGATTGGCCCAAGTTAGAAAGCATAGACATATGACTCCCATGGGTGTTTTTTGCCTGTTGGCTGAGTGGGACGTTATCAAGCACAAAAAACATGTGTTAGAGGTGGGAGTCGAGGTTTGGGTTGTTGTATAAGACAAGTATCTTAAAGAATACAAAAGGCCTGATACCTTGACCACCTATGATGGGTGGGTTTCCTATCCATTGTCAACATGCTCGTTGTTATGCAACCAGCTCACAAAATAGAAGAAAATATAGATAAATGATTTCAAAATTATCCTCTTCAAGGAGGCAACATTCTTTACATTATAGAATGCGTAATTCTTGGATGACAGAAATAAAAAAGACTCCTTTCTATTTATAGGAGTCTAAGGGATCATAATATAATCAAAGTTGGCATAACAATAATAACAATAGTGGGCTTTTATGGGGCACAATACTAATAATATGGGGACAATAAGGGCTACAATGACAATAGTAATGGGGGAATCACTAGTATTATAGGGACCTAACATGCCCCTCTCCTTCAAAAAAGTGTTTTCCTCAATGCTTGAGTAGCTATGGATGATTCTGTATAAAATTCTCATCCTCCCATGTGGAATCCTCAGCGGGTAAGTTCTTCCACTTGATGAGGTACTCTGAATTTGATCGATTTCGTTGCTATCAAGTTCTTGTTTCTGTGACTGCTTCAGGTTCCAATATGATTTTTCCTTCCTTGTCAAGTTCTAGCAATATTGCTTGAATTGGGATCTTGTCACATATAACCTTGTTTAAGCATGAAACATGGAAAACTGGGTGCACTCGGGAAACCGCGGGAAGCTCCAATTTGTATGCCATAGTACCAATATTTTCCAACACCTTGTATGGACCATAATACTTTGGTGATAATTTATTACCCTTCTTATCTTGCATGAGGGACATTTGTTTATATGGTTGTAGCCATAGAAATACCTAGTCACCTACATCAAAACTTCTTTCGCTGCGATGTTGATCTTCCTATTGTTTCATTCTATTATGTGCCAAAGTGAGGTTATCCCTTAAGAGTTGGAGAAATTGTTGTTGATACTCGATGTGATCTTCCACACCTTGAACCTTAGAATTTTGTTTTAAATATGGTGTGATGGATGGTGGATGATATCCATAAAGTGCTGTAAATGGGGTGATTTTTCTGCAATATGGAAGCAAGTGTTATACCACCATTCAGCCAGAGGCAACCATTTGACCCATTGTGTCTGTTTATCAGATACAAAGCAACAAAGATATCCTTACAAACATTTGTTTACTATCTCAGTTTTCCCATAAGATTGAGGATGATACGATAAGCTATGAGCTAACTGAGTACCAAGAGAAGAAAATAATTATGTCCAAAAATTTCTAGTGAAAATGGGATCTCTATCACTTACAATAATATTTGGGTTTCCATGTAGCTTTTGAATTGTTTCCATAAATGCAGTAGAAACTGTACTGGTTTTAAATGGATGAGATAATGCACAACAGTGTGCATACCTGGTAAGTCTATCAGCTACCACCATGATGACATTCTTCCATTCGGACTTGGGTAAACCTGTGATAAAATCCATTGAAAACTCCTCCCAATGTTGAATTGGAATGGATAAAGGTTGTACTATACCTGGGTCTTAATTGTTTCAACTTTATTTTGTTGGAAAACCAAACATTTTGCCACAAACTTTTGAATATCAGATTTAAGGCCATCCCAAAAAAATTCCTTCTTAACCCTGTCGTAAGTTTTTAAAAATCCTGAGTGCCCTCTTAAGGGAGAGGTGTGCAATTCCATAAGAATGTTTTGTTTGAGTTGGGAATTTTTACATAGGTATAAGCGATCTTTGTACCATAACAGATCATTTTTACAGTTAAATGTATCAGATGTACTAGGATCTTGTTGTAACTTTTGAATGAGCACCCATGCTTCTTCATAGTTCTTCCATTCATCCCTTGCTTCGTTTATCCAATATGGTTGGATAAAAGAAATGGCACAAAATAATACTTCCACATCCTCATCCTTTCCTGAGAGCACATCTTCCACAACATTTTACTTCCCTTTTTTTTATATGATTTCAAATTCATAACCCAACATCTTTGTGACCCATTTTTTCTACTCTTCTAAAGATAATATTTGTTCTAAAAGGTATTTAAGACTATCATGATCATTTTTTACCTTGAAGTGTCTTCCCATTAGGTAGAGTCGTCATTTCTTAAGTGCATGTAGTATTGCCAACATTTCCTTCTCATAAATAACTTTTTGTAAATACTTTCCTTTGATTAGACGACTATCAAAAGAAATGGGTCTTTCTTCTTGCACTAAAACAACACCAATTCCATTTCCTAAGGTGTCACTTTCCACAATAAAGGTTTTTCTGAAGTTTGGCGTAGCTAAGACTAGTGCTTGGCACATTGCCTCTTTAAGATGTTCAAAGGCCTCTGTTGCTTCTGGAGTCCATGAAAATGCATCTTCCCTCAATAATGTTTTTAGAGGTGCTACTATTCTCCCATAATTCTTAACAAACTTGCGATAATACCCTGTCAACCTCAGAAATCCTCGCAGATGTTTTACGGATGTGGGGATTTTCCATTCCTTAATGGATTTAATTTTTCTAGGGTATACCTTAACACCTTCATGAGATACAATATGACCTAGATATTCCACCTTTTGTACTCCAAAAAAACATTTGGAGCCTTTTGCATATAATTTTTTCTCCTCTAATAGTTTGAACACCCTGTCAACATGTTAAATATGATCTTTCCAATACTTATTGTAGATTAGTATATCATTAAAAAATAATAACACAAATTTTCTAAGGAAGGGTTTGAAAATGGAATTCATCAAACCTTCAAATATAGAAGGTGCACTGGTAAGGACAAAAGGCATGAACAAAAATTCATAATGACCCTCATGTGCTCTAAATGTTGTTTTCTGAATGTCTTCAATCTTCATTCTCATTTGATGATATCCTGAACAAAGATCCAACTTGGGGAAGTAAATTGATCCATGCAATTCATCCAATAATTCATCAATGACAGGAATGGGAAATCTATCCTTAATAGTAAGCTTTTTGAGCTCCCTATAATCCAAAAACATGTGCCATGATCCATCATTCTTGTGCATCAATACTACAGGAGCAAAGAAAGAACTTTGACTAGGTTGAATTATACCGGCCTCTAGCATTTCTGCAACCATATGTTCAATTTCACTCTTTTGGGCATAGGGATATCTGTAAGGCCTGGTTTTTGAAGGAAAAATTCCTAGAATCAAATGAATATCATGACCATGATCACGAATAGGTGGGAGGCCTTTGGGAGTCTCAAATACCTTGGAATGATTGTCCAAGACTTTTTGGAGATCTAGAGAGATAGATGATTTCGATGTGGGAACCTCTAGCGAACATAAATTTGAAATTATGAGTCGTTATTATTTATTTATAAGTTTTATCATTTCGTTAGAGTTGATTATATTTCCTATTTTCCCAACGATACCCCTTAATTCAGTTTCCTTTCCTTTCGAAGAAAATTTCAAGAAAAATTCTTGAAAATTAAAATCTATCTTACCCAAAGATTGTAGCCATTCGAATCCTAGTACAACATCAACACCACCCATTGGAATGGAAAGAATTGGGCTATTAAATACATATTCTCCCATGGATAGCTTGATATTATGGCATTTTCTAGAGAAATTTATGGTTCCTCCACTTGCAACCATCACTTGACACTCCGGTGTTGGATATAGGAAGAAATTCAATTCCTTGGCTATCTTACAATGAATAAAATTATGGGTACTGCCTGAAAAAATCAACACTATTACCTTTTTCTTATTGATATGTCCTTCTATCTTGATAGTTTTAGGAGTGGTAATTCCTGCCAATGCATTATAAGATATGTTTGGATTCATTTCTTATTTCTCTAGGGTTTTTTCCTGGTGTATATCCTCTTCTTTCGACATTTCTTGTTCATTTTATTCCTCCTCTTCATAATCTATGTAAAATAATTTCTTCTCATCACACTTATGACCTTTAGTGTGTTTTCTATCACAACTTTAACAAAGCCATTTTTCTCTTTTTTCTTCCAATTGTTGTGGTGTTAATCTTGTAGGTTGTGGAAGGCTAGGGGCAACAACACTTCCATCTTTATAGTTTTGAGTAGTAGGCTTCCTTGTTGCCATAATTTTTCTTTCCATTTTTCTTGACAACCTGAATGCCTTCTCTAATGAATCAGGTTCCCAAAGGTGAACTTCATGTTGGATGTTATGCTTTAAAGTCCCTATGAACACATCAATGCTATGATCCTTTGGAATATCTTTTACCCTTATACTCAATTTTTTAAAGTCCTCAATCTGCTCCATTGTTGAACCCTTTTGTTTGAGATTTATCAATTGGCTAAAAAAGGTGTTGCTTTTTGTATTCTCATAATGTTCTATCATTTCTTCTATAAAAATTTCCAAAGTGACAATTTTTTTACGCGAGCAAAGCCATCGATACCATACAATTGATTTGGTTTGAAATATAAAGTTTCAATGCATACGTTTTGTGTGTTTTGCACATTATGGAGATTGAAATATTGCTCCATATGTAGTATCCATGTTATGGGATCCTTGCCATCAAACTTCCTCATATCGATCTTTGGAACATGGTGGGTTTTCAATCCAATGTTAGAGTCTATGAAATCATGACTAACATTTCATTTTTTCTCATCATGAGTTTCCTTTACTACCCTTTCGCCATTAGTAAGCATTTCTTGTAGAAACTTTGTCAAAGCTATCTTCAAATCTTCTATGTTTCCTTTTAGTGTTTCTTTTATGCCATCCATCTTAGCATCCACACCAATCATATTAGATTCCATGCCCTCCATCTTTGCTTCCACGCCATTCATCTTAGCTTGCATGAATTTCTTTAAACCATCCATCATAGCTTATGTTAGCTTTTGTGAAAGTGAAATTTGTTGCACTTGGTCTCGTAATTTTGATATATCATGTTGCATTTCCTCCTCTTCTTCATGAATCATGCTAGGGATTTCAAGTTTCTTGCTAGGTGTTTCCATTTTATTTCTTTAGGGCATAAATTAATGCTAAATATGATTCACTGTGCCCTTTGAATCACTTCAAACTAGTTTTTCAACCCAAACTTATGCAAAATTTTAAAAATACTGCACACCTTTTTTCTCTTTGTAGGAGCTCGATATTGAATCTGTTGTACCTTTGTAATTGCAGACCTCCAAGGTTTGAAATTTCGTCTAGTGGTAACTCTTTGATTCCTCTTTCCAATTCCACTAGTCTGATTGAAATTGGATTCTGTAAGAAAGAGTTATGCCCACTCTCCCAAGATGACCTGATTATATACTTTTTCAGTAGAGTGAACTTGCATGAAGTGCCACGTGTCACTATTTCGACCTTCAGATCTAAAAACAATACAAAGAAAATTATGTTTTGTTCTCTTTTTGTAACTTCTTATGAAATTTCAATTCGATTCTCATAGAGAAACTTATGACGATTTTCCCAATGTCACCTGTTTGGGATGTAATTTGGGAGCCTACAAAAACCCTAAATTCCTTGGATCATATCTTCAAAAATATAGCAATAGAAGATATGAAATTCGGACTCGAGGTTCATCAACATTTCGAAACAAATGAGTTTTAATTTCAGCTTCTAAAACATTGTATAAAAAACATTATAGAGAAATTTCCGTGATGACCTGTTTGGAGTAGAGAAACCCTAGAATCCAAAGCTCTGATACCAAATGTTATGCAACCAACTCACAAAATAGAATAAAAGATAGATAAATGACTTCTAAATCAGCCTCTTCGAGGGGGAAACCTCCTTTACATTACAAATATGAAAATTCTTGCATGATACAAATGAAAAAAGCTCCTTTCTATATATAGGAGTCTAAAGGGTCACAATATAATCAAAGCCGACATAACAATAATAATATAAGGGCACAATAATAGCAATAGTGGGCTTTTATGGGACACAATAATAAGAGTATGGGGACAATAGGGGAAAAACAATAACAATAAGGGCTACAATGACAATAGTAATGATGGAATCACTAATATTATAGGGACCTAACACTCACCTACATAACATCCTTGCAATTTATTCACCTTATCTTGCAATTGTGAGGACCATCTATTTGAGGGTTTCTTAGAGATCTTATTCTTGGTCTTCTACCCGATTTCATAACTATGTCATCACACATAATTCTTCTTCTTCTCTATTTTAGAAATATGTCATGGCGTGAACATTTTGGCCATGCTGTTCCACATGTCCATGATCCACAAAACGTTTTGCAATGTAGATTAAAGTGTCATGTGGTAAAAACTTAGTAGATGGAGGAGGATGAAAATTGAAAGATTTGATTGTCTAGATTTGCTTAGCCAAACCCATCATAAGAACACCTTCAGTGTAATTAATTCCTCATTTTATTTTACTTTTTCAAATATCATGGGAAAATACCATGATAAAATACCATATCTTTTGGACTAAACCATGGGTTTGAAACTAATATTTCACTTTTTGACATCTCCTTTCTCACAAGAACTTCTTCTAATGTATACTATTAATGATATAATCCATTTTACATGGATAATTATAATTTCTTTAACAATCTCCCCTTTTGTCATTAATGGAAACCTTGCAATGAAACACATAATCCACTAGGAATAGAATGAAATCTCCCCATTTCTACAATACTCACACTTTCTACAAAATTCCCCCTTTTACATCAATGGTAAAGAGGATGCTCCCCTTGAACTTGTCCTTCTCCCAATTATTGTTTAAAGAAAATTCCCAATTGATTAGTCAACTAGACAAGATCACCATCATTAGTTGTCAATCCGAAAATATTTATTATGTTAATGGTTCTGTCAATCATAGTAGTACACAGTTCAATAAACTTCCATAATGTTCTTGAAATTGAGGGGAATAATAAAAGAACAATTGAAAAATGACCCAATCAAATCTCTCTCTCTTCTCTCTCTCCTCTCTCTCTCTCTCTCTCTATATTATATATATATATATATATTATATATATATATATTATATATTGATTGATAGATAAAACATATATTATTATATTCATATTAAAAGTTATATAAAATGATTTAATATTTGTATTTTTCCTTTTTTTTTATTTATAATATTTAAGGTAATTGTCTCATAAAAAAGGTAAGATATACAATGTAATATTTAAAATGAAATTTTGAATGTACTTTTGGTTATACATTTATAGTTATTAAATTTCATGTTTCTAATACCTTCGGTTAGTAGCCTGTGTATTTTGTCTGGCTGTAGCATCCCATCATCTAGCACTTGATGAATCCAATGATATCTCACATCAATATGCTTTGCCTTAAAATGATATGTTGGGGTTTTTTCACTAAATAAATGATACTCTGGTTGTCACAATGCAACACATATTTGTCTTGTTTTATTCCCAACTCTCCTAAGAACCCTACATCCATAATATCTATTCACAAACATCCATGGGATCTACATTTCTACCTGTATTGTGGAGAGGGCTACTACTTTCTATAGTATAGACACCAAAGGACTACTACACCTACAAAGGAATATAAATAACTAGTAGTGGACTTTCCGGTGTCAACATCTCCAACCATATTTTCATATATAACCTTCAAGGATAAAATTGTTATGATTAAAAAACATAAACAATAACGACTAGTACCCTTAAGATATCTTAAAATCCAATTTGTCGCTTCCCAATGTTCCTTGTCTGGGTTTGCAAGGAATTTTCATACTATTGCCACTGCATGTGCAATATCTAGTCAACTACATACCATGACATACATTAAATTTCCAAATTCTTAGAATAATAAGTTTTATTCATTTCCTCATTCTTGTCAAGATAAGGGAACAAATCAACAATGAGTTTGAAATGAGATCCTAGTGGTGTACTAACAGGTTTTAAATCCTTCATGTTGATACCTTCTCAATATATTTTTTTTGTGAAAACCATAACATTTTTTTCTTTTTGTCACACATGATCCCTATGTGTAATATTTGTTATGATACAACTAAATCCTTCATTTCAAATTGACTGCCCAAATCGTTCCTCAACGTATTGATCATGCTTTATCACGTCTAACAATTAGCATGTCATTCACATATAACAATAGTATAGTATACTTTTCTTGGTCATAACTCTTAATGTAGGCAGAATGATCAGCCTCTAGTCTTGTCAAAACCATGATCCAACATAAATTAATAAAATTTATTTTACCATTAGTAGGGTGCTTGTTTTAGCCCTTAAAGGCTCTTCTTCAACATGCAAAATAGGTTCTCTTTACCTTTTACTTTGAATCCTTCCACTTTCTCTAGATAAAAATCCTCCAATTCTCCATGAAGGAAGGTTGTATTTACATATAACTGTTCACGTTCCAAATCTAAGGCAACAACAAGGCCAAGAATAACTCTTATGGATGCATCTTAACAACATGGGAAAAAAATACAGTAAATTTGATACCTTATTTTTAATAAAATCCCTTCACCACTAAAATTTCTTTGTATATTTCCTTTCTTCCATCACCATCATGTTTAATCCTATATACCCATTTTTTTGTAGTAATTTTCTTCCATTTTTAAGATTTACTAACTCCTTAGTTTTGTTTCCAAGAAAGATTCCATTTAGTCCTTCATTTCGTTCTTCCGCTCTTTGATAGTCTTCACATTAAAAGCCTCATGAAAACAATGAGGTTCACCTTCACCAATTAACAAAATATAATTTGAGGATGGATACCTTTATGAGGGATTATGAGGCCTAATAGACCTATGAACCAACTATGGTGGTGTGTTTTAGAGTTCGATCTATTGTAATGTATGCTTCAAGGTTTATTCTTCTTGTTATCTATCATTTTCCACTTGTTGTTCAACATGTTTTTGAATTCACTAACCAATCTTTTGTAATGGTGGGATATTTTATTGTTATTTTAAAAACCTGTCAATAATTTTTTTGACCTCCATATCACCTATTAATTTTTTATGCATCTTCAACTCATTAAATATGTCATCCTTTCTTCTAAAAAAATTGTGTATAACTAGATCTCGTAGATGATAACCAAACTAACCATTCAGATATCCAGAAAAATACATTTCATTGATTCATTATCATACTTGGTGGTATTCTCTTTGGGAATATGGATAAATACTTCAATAGGTGTGAATATTTTACCTTCTTACTGATCCAAACTTCTTCACAAATTCTACCATCAAGGGTTGTAGTAGGTGGTCGATTGATGAGATAAAAAGCTACCCTTATTGCTTCTGCCCAAAATTTCTTTTCTAATCCTGCATTTGATAACATACTCGTCACATTTTCCATGACATTATGATTCTTATATTCTACAATACCATTCTATTAATGAGTACAAGGGATAATCTTCTCATGCTTTATCTCGACCCTATTGCAATAACCTTGAATACATTGGAGAAATACTCTCGACCATTATGTGTACTCAACCACTTGAGAAATTTGTTAGTTTGTCTTTCAACAACAACATGAAATTTTTGAGTTACCTTAAACACCTCACCTTTTCTTTTCATTTGGTAGGCCCAAACCTTCCTCGATGCATCATCTATGAATGCCACAACATATGATTCTCTTCCTAAAGACTTAACATTGACTGTCATAAACACACGAAAGTGTATTAATTATAATAGATTTGTTTTTGGGGACCTCTCTTAAATGAAATTCTTCATTGGATACCATACATATGATGCTAAAAAAAGTCGAGTTCATAGGATTTGACATTTGGAAGTAGATGTTTTCCAATAATGATTTTAAATACATTTTCACTCAAGTGACCCAAACACTTCTACCATAAATCTATCGAGTTTCCCTTTTGCAACAATAACCAAATATAATATTTTTTTGTTGCCTAAATGTGTAGAATATTCCTATATTGAATCCTCTAGCCATTACAAATGACCCTTTACTAATTTCATAGCCACCTTTACTAAAGTGCATGGAGCAACCTTCATCATCTAATTGTCCCACATATATCAAGCTCATTCACATTTCCAGAATATTCCTAAGATGTTTTAGTAAGATATATGGCCATCATTTTCCTTGATTCAAACATCTCTCAGTCCAATAATATCGCAAATGTGATTTTTTGTCAAATTTAATATACCATAATCACTGGCCTCACATTTAAAAAAAATGCTTTTGCATGGAGTTACATGGTGAGATGCCCTAGAGTCAAGTAACATTTGAATGCTACCATTAGAAGTATATAAACATGCATCTTCTATTGAAACAATAAATAAAACATCACTTTATGAAGTTACAATAGTGGTCTTTGTTAAATATTCTAAAGCATTTGGGTTATAGTGAGATTCTTCTCACAATGATAACTATTTGGGAAGTACTTTTTACTTTTCTTATTAGCACAATATTATTTTATTATTATTGGAGTGTGTTATATTACTGCATCAAACAGTTACCAAAACAAAAGAAACATGAACACAAGATGTTGGCTCTCAGGCAAGGAAAAATCCCTCTCTCCTAGAGAGGAAAATCCTTCTGCAAATTTCTCTTATGGAAGCTTCAATTGAAAATTTCCAAACCCTAGACCCTTGACCAGTGGATCCTCCAAGAAAAAGACACACTCTCTCCCTTGTAGCTTCACTTATGTTTTTTTATCAAAGCCTTCTTCTGTACTACACCTTGGTTTCTTCCTTCACACTTCTTCTGACAACTGTTGGCACTTTCCTTTGCTCTTTTTCTGGTAACTACAAAAACCCTAGGTTCTATTAGAGATCTATTCTTTGGTGCCTTCCTTTCCTTCTCTACGTCACTTGGAAATCTTCCTTTTCCTTGATGCTTAGGCTAGAGAATGAGACCTTCCTTAAGAGATATTTATGAGTTTAGAGGTTGATCCTATTTACCCTACAACAAACTTGATTTCTTCACATGTGTGGCTGATATACGGCTTCAGATAGCCCTTTTTACTTGCTCACTTCCTTCATTAGGTGTGGGACCTCATTTCCTTGATATCGAGGCCTATTTGAAGCCTTTTTTTAGCCCAATCTAAATCTTCTTAGAGGAATGCAATTTTTGACTTGTTGTATCAACATAATGTCCTCCTTTTCCCTCGCATGTGTGAATCAGATTAGCCCCAAAACAACCCTACCAAACTCGGCTTCTCTTCCTTCTTCTTTGCTTCCCTATAGTTACCTCAATTATCCTTTTTCACATCTATTTTTCATCCTTCCTTCTTCGCTTATTTGAGAGATGAGTAGAGGTCAAACTGCCCTATATATAAGAGGATGTCCCTCTTGATTGGGCTGACTTCAGCTAGTGAGGCCAACATGTCCTTAAGTGTGCTAAAAATTCATTTTCGAGCCGACTTTGAAGACGAGACTTGTCTTTGCTTTGGAGAATCACCCTAAAAATATTTATTTTACTCTAATACATATGCTTACATAGTGTAACATGCCACATAGGTCTTCAATAATTACATTGACTCTTTGAATTTCCTAGAAGCACTTTAACATGTGCTTGACCTAACGAATGGACAAGAAATCCATTCTTGATAATGAAAATGATAATAATTTTTTTTTTACAAGTACAAAGATCAAAATGACATTTATGAAGACCAAACCTAGTTACACTTTCTTCAACACTCCCTTTTAACTAGGGAGGTATTCATAAATCATTGCAAGGTGTTTGGACATTTTCAATCTAATTAATTCACATAAGAGAAATCAAATTGGTAATTTATTTGTTATAGAATCATAGTAACCAACATTGTTTCCACAACAAGGCCTTGAATGATAGCTCTATCTGTCAATAGATCAAAGAACAATGTTGGTGAGACCAATGACTATAAACACCTTCATCATTGTCCCTTAAGGTACATACCCACCCGGGTGTTCACAGAGTATGAACTTATAGGACTATTCTTATCTTGGGTTCCCATCCCTCAAAGAATATTGGTCCTCTTGACTACTCTTATCTTGGATGACCTACACATCTTCAAAGAGCATAATATGCCAAATGATTACCCAATCCTCCATTCTTTCTTGCAAGTGAAGACAATAAAATTGTGTCTATCCCTCCCTCTTAAATACGGAAGATATTCCCATTCCTGTGAAGGAATGCACCCAAGCTCCCTCCTAATTAGGGACTCCCTCTAAACTAGGGACTCTTACTTCCATAAATAACTTCTTCTTTGTGGGTCCTTTAGCTCCTTGATCACTTTCTTTCCTTGATGTCATGAAATTTAGTCAAGCTTCTTCTTTGTAGGGCATCAACCATCGAACACTTTCCTTCTTAGTTCATTATGTCATTCCTTTCTTCATGGAAAGTAGCATTCTTGATACATATCTAGAACCTTCATCATATGGCTACTTCTTTCTCATCATTCTTCTTTTAGGAATTTCCATCCACCACATGAATGTTAGTTGTACTTGCACTTACAACCCTTGTAGCCCTACATGAACCTATCCATATATTATTCAAGAAATCAAAGCATAGAATTAAATAAAATATTACCTTATGAGATGGCTTTCCATCATGACATCTTGTTGGCTTGAATCATCAACATCCTACATGTTCATATCTCCAAGGCCTCTCCAAGTGTCAAGGTTCCTTTAACCTTTTTCTTCCTTTGTCAGAATTCTCATGCATTCTTTCAGGATACGTCGTAGGATGTCTATCGAATGTTGATTCCTAGCGTCCATGGTGTCCCTTCATATGATATCTATTTATCTCATATGCTTCTTTATATGTTTCCTAGTCAACCACCTCATACTCTATATGAGGTCATTTATCATGTTGACATTTATCAGTGTCTGAGCCATACCTTCGTGCATTTTCTTCAATGAAATAGATCTACCCTATTCTTGACCATGATACCAGAGAAATTCCCCATTCTCATTGGTACAAATGATGACATGACTTTAACTGAAAAATATAGATGCATACATACCTCATCTTAGCTCTTTCCTTGATCATTTTTGCTTCCTTTGACAACTTCCTAGATTGAGATTACCTCAATCTCCTTTTCTTTTCTAGATCTTTCCTTGCCTATATATCATAATTTCTTAAATCCCCATAAGTGGAATTCCTATCAAGACATCTGCTTTTCCTAAATGTCATGAACCCTCTATTGAATATTCCACTAGAGGATCCTTGTAGTCCTCATCCTACAAATTCTTCTTTCTGCCGACAATAGTGGCCTTATAAGATGATTCTTCTTGATCATGATCATTCCTTTATACATTAATGAGGTCATTCAATGTTTACATCCTTCCTACATGAATATCTTTATCGGATTTATCTCTACATAATGCTCATATATTCTTAAAGATCCCATTCTCATAAACCATGCATTCTATCCTACTTCTACATGTTCCTATGATACCCAAACATTTAAAGAAGACTTATGTGAAGAAGTTGTTCTCAGTCATAGTAGAGATCTAAAGGACCTTCCTTCTTCTACTTCTTATCTTCTTCTTTACTTTATTGGTTAATGTGGGCTTCTTCTAGTTTCATCTTATTGTTTTCGTTCTTGAATTTAGGACGATACCTATTACAATGTCCATACTCTTGATAGCCAAAGCATTAGACTTTGGAAATATATCTTTTACCCTTTCTCTGTGGACCCAACTTTCCAAATTTCCCTTTTCTCTTGGCCATAGCAGCAAATGCCTGCTCCTTTGACCCCACATAATATTTGGCTTTGAGTCCAGTCTCTTCAATTTTTCATAGAGAACAAAGTTCACTGAATGAGATGGCTGCCTTCTTGGCATATATACTTCATGTGAAGTTTCCCCATTGCTCAGGTAATGCACTGAGCACCACAACTGTCATCTCTCTGTCTGACATAACTTCTCCTAGTTCTTGTAGTTGGTCTCTCATCTCAGAGAGCTTAAAGAAGTAGGGAGTTATTCATTACTCATTGGATATCATCATTTTGTATAGTTAATTACACAACAATATCACTTATCTAGTTGTACTAACTAAGAATAGCTCAAGTTTCAAGTTTGGAAACATAAGGAATGTGAGGGTCCTTGATGAATTCTATCAGAATCCTTTAAGCCCTTGTTTCATCCTTATTATACTTTGTTGGGGCTTTAGTTTGTTCCTAAGTAGGAAAAATGATACACCCTTTGATGTAGTCTAGAAGTTCATCTTCCTTTAGAAGTAGATAAATCCTCTTTGTCCATGCAAGGAAATTAGCAGTCCCAACCAATTTGTTGCTTTCTTTGTAAAAAGACATTTTTATATTTTCAGAAGAGGACATAAAAATACTTTAGAGTGTTAGTGATGGGGATATATTACTTCTTCCTTAATGAATGAAGTCCTGACTTCTTGTATCTTGGAGTTCTTCGAGATGATTCCTTCAAGATCCCTTGTGCTAGATTTGCTTGTTGATGAAAACTTCTCAATGTGTAGATCTGGAGATCTTCAATGATGGGCCTAGATATGAGTACCTTCCTTTGAAGATGATTAGTATTTTATGTAATCCCCTCTTCGATGAATATTCTTGTAGATTCCTTTAGATGGAAGGCTTTATTCTTTCTTTGTTCCCAAGATGGTAGTCCTTCATGATGGATCTAGGAGAGGAGATAGTAATCCTCCTTGTGCTTGATGGATATGGAACCCTAGCTTGTGGATAAAATTCTTAAACTTTTATGTGCCCTTGCTTATAGATCTTGATGCTTTGATCTTTTATTTTTTCTTGAAATGCCCTTCTTTGATGTGTCACCTTAGCTGCGATACCATGTTGAAGAATCTACAAAATCTGGGTTATAGTGAGATTCTTCTGATGATGATAATTATTCGTGAAGTACATTTTAATTTTCTTATTAGCATATTATTCTTTTATTATTATTGGAGTGTGTTATCTGACTTCATCAAACAGTTACAAAAATAAAAGAGACAAGAACACAAGATGTTCGCTCTCAGGCAGGGCAAAACCTCTCTCTCCTAGAGAGGAAAACCCTTCTATAAATTTCTCTTATTAAAGCTTCAATTGACAAATTCCAAAGCCTAGATGCTTGACTAGTAGATCCTCTAAGCGCAAGACACACTCTTTCTCTTGTACCTTCACTTATGTTCTTTGATCAAAGCCTTCTTTTGTACTGCACCTTTGCTTCTTCCTTTGCACTTCTTCAGGCCACTGATGGCACTTTCCTTTGCTCTTTTTTTGGCAAATGTAGAAATCCAAGGTTTTGTTAGAGGCCTATTCTTTGGTGCCTTCCTTTCCTTCTCTACATTGCTTGACAATCTTCCTTTTCCTTGATTCTTAGGCTAGAGAATGAAACCTTCCTTAAGAGATATTTCCCAGTTTAGAGGTTGATCCTCTTTACCCTATAACATACCTGATTTCTTCACACGTGTGGCTAATCTAGGGCTTGAATTAGCCCTTTTTACTTGCTCCCTTCCTTCGCTAGGTGTGGGACCTCCTTTGCTTGATATGGAGGCCTATTTGAAGTCTCGTTTTAGCCCAATCTAAAACTTCTTGGAGTACTGCAATTTTTGACTTGTTGCAGCAATAGAATGTTGTCCTTTTCCTTCACATGTGTGAATGATATTAACCCCAAAACAACTCTCCCAAACTTGGTTTCTATTCCTTCTTCTTCACTACCCTAGAATCACCTCAATGCTCCTTTTTTCTTCCTTTGCACTTCTTCAGGCCACTGATGGCACTTTCCTTTGCTCTTTTTTTGGCAAATGTAGAAACCCAAGGTTTTGTTAGAGGCCTCTTCTTTGGTGCCTTCCTTTCCTTATCTAAGTTGCTTGACAATCTTCCTTTTCCTTTATTCTTAGGCTAGAGAATGAGACCTTCATTAAGAGATATTTCCCAGTTTAGAGGTTGATCCTCTTTACCCTATAACATACCTGATTTCTTCACACGTGTGGCTGATCTAGGGCTTGAGATAGCCCTTTTTACTTGCTCCTTTTCTTCGCTAGGTGTGGGACCTCCTTTGCTTGATATGGAGGCCTATTTGAAGTCTCGTTTTAGCCCAATCTAAAACTTCTTGGAGTACTGCAATTTTTGACTTTTTGTAGCAATAGAATGTTGTCCTTTTCCTTCACATGTGTGAATGATATTAACCCCAAAACAACCCTCCCAAAGTTGGTTTCTATTCCTTCTTCTTCACTACCCTATAATCACTTCAATGCTCCTTTTTTGCATCTATTTTTCGTCCTTCCTTCTTCACTAATTTTAGAGATGAGTAGTGATGCTTTTGTGAGGTCAAATTGCCCTATATATAAGAGATTTTCCTGCCCATTTGGGTTGACTTGAGATAGTGAGGCTAAGATGTCCTTAAGTGTACCAAAAATGCATTTTTGAGCCGAATTTGAACAAGAGACTTTTATTTGCTTTGGAGGATCACCGTAAACATATTTCTTTGACTCTAATACATATGTTTACATAGTGTAACATGCCCACATGGGTCTTCAATAATTACATTGACTCTTTGACTTTCCTAGAAGAACTTCAACATGTGCTTGACCTATCGAATGGACAAGAAATTCATTCTTGATAATGAAAAAATAATAATTCTTTTCTATTACAAGTACA
Organism: Pinus taeda; assembly: GCA_000404065.3. NCBI lineage: Eukaryota > Viridiplantae > Streptophyta > Pinopsida > Pinales > Pinaceae > Pinus > Pinus taeda. Next base: position 181,514 of record APFE031612815.1, read on the forward strand.
AATATCAAAATTAAATTTATGAAGACCGAGCCTAGTTACACTTTCTTCAATAGTCTTCATATTGCTTAATAAACATAGCTTACACCAATAGCAACAAAGAAATGTGACTCTAATACCACTCTTAGAAACAAAGACAATGTGAGAGAAAATAATTATAGCAAAAACAACAAAGAACACATATATGTTAACCTGGAAAACCCAAAATAGGAAAAACAAGTAATATATCTATTATCATCATATGGCATAAACATAATCATGCCTTGGCATAAAAGTAGCGAAGCCCACCAACATCCTTGCCTAGTTAAGTGAAACCTTTCCTTTGCTTAGGTACATTACTATAGAGAATCCCTAAGAATTTAAGAGGCTTCATCACATGTAATCCATGGGATCTAATACCATGGGCCACCAAAACCATTTTGTGACATTGGATCTAACAAATTTGAGTCTTTCACTAAATCATTTTTTCCCTAATGTTCACCCCTTTAAACTTGTTAGGGAAATTTTCATTCTCTCCTTCCCTATCATCTAGGTCTACTCCATGACTTTACTTGCATGGTTACACATGCCTAACCATTTCTTACAACAATATTCATGTATACATGGAAATTTCAAATTCTTCTCTCCAATAATATATATTATATATAATATATATATATTATATATATATATATATAATATATATATAGTTGTCTTGATGCATATCTTGGCATCTTCTCACTTTGGCATACTCAATGCTCTCCTCTTGGTGTTCATGGTTTCATCTCACTCTAAAATACCTCTATTTTCTCTTAGGCTCTTACGCTACGATCTCCATCCATACTATGTCATTAGATGAAAGTCACAATGGATCCATGCATACCGGTAATTTTGTGAACTCCTTACTCAACTCCACATTTAAGCATGTTGGTCATTGTTCACTCCATGCTCAGCTCCACATTAGCATATTTCTTGGAGATTCTCTCTTATCTTGGATGTCAACATACAATGCGTTGACATTTGCAACCACTGCCTCCTTCTCTACACTAGGATCCCTTCTAATACCAAAGTTGATAATAAAACAATTGATGACATAAATAAACTTAAGATAAACACAAAGTACATATAAAATTTATCATAATACATGAGATTTAGTGAAAAACACAATAATGGGGAAAACCATGGATTAGGGTTTTATCTAATAAAAAAATTACAAACATCCATTCACTTCTAGTTCACACACACCCATTTTACAATAGATGATTCTTATCCTATAAATATAATTTCTTAAAATACCATGTGCTAATATTATTATAAAATAGCATGGTTTATTAATACCATGTACCAAAACTTATTTGAATCCTTTTATAACATATATTTTATTTTATTTTATTTCAATTTGATCTTATGTCTAACGAATATGATGAGTACTTCCTGTTACCCACCAAAATGGGTAACCCCATAGGAGAAAAAATTTCTCCTACATTTGATAGCCAGTGTTAGAGTCGGTCTTTACATCCCTCCATCAGAGATCATTTGCCTTATTGCATTTATTTTTAGGTGTCTCGCTTGATTCACTCAGTTTCATTCCGCTAGGGGCATGCCATAATCTGACGGAAGCGTCTTGTTATTCATTACCCCTCATGCCTTATCTAGCTAGCTTAGGTCTATTCATTGAAATCAAGTTTTAAAGTCACTTACAGTCTTGTTTTAGTCTTTTGATCAGCAAGAGTCATTTCAGTCACTAGGCCTAGGGTTTGACGATTGTGTCTTCAAAATGTCCAATAATGCCAGCAGGCCAAAGGGAGGTTCTTAATAAGTTTTCATTTCAAATAATTTCATCGTCATATGGATGGATTATGACTTTTCTTCAAAACTCTGTTTTGAACAAAATTTAACATTTCATTTTTTTGTAATAATTTTCAGAAGTATTTCAGTTGTTGAATTATTCAGGTGCAGCCCTAGTCTCCTTTTCCAAATTCCATGTCAGCTATCCCTGCAAAAAATTGCCAAGAATTTCGTCATTTCAGTCAAAAAATCAAAAAGGAAATTCAAAAAATAGATTTGTATTAAAATGTGAAAAAGTGCCAATGCCAAACATTACAAAGATGGGTTTTGGAGAAACAAAAATCAAATCCATGTCTTTATAAATATATTTCCATGAGGATCAATGTCATTTGCATGCCAAGACCAAAGAGAAGCAATTCAAAGCAAATTGATTGAGTAAGTGCGTAATTTGGGTGAATTTGGATGAAACTTGACCAGCACGGTGCATAGAGTAGGTGGCGCCGTGCACTGGGAGTGAATGTGCAGTGTTAATTTACACAGTCACAGTGCACTGGGACGACACAGTGCATTGGGTATGCGGCGCAACGCATACACTTAAAAGCCTGAAATTGCTTAAAATTTCTCCAATTTCCCCATAACTTGCACGAATTTTCTAGGTATAGTCTTCATCTCAGTGTTTCATCCAATTTTGTGATAAGCTATGGTGGTTTATGGATGATAATGGTTGAAACAAAAATATCAAACCCTACCTCTAAAATACGTCAAGGAAACTTGCTGTTAGGGTTTCAAAATCATTATTTTGCTACCAAATTCACTCCTCCATCCCATTTCTCCCTTGTTTTCATCATTCCCTAATTTCCTACCACCCTAAGTTCATTAATTCCTTCTCCTACATTCTCTTTCCCAAATTCTCAAATCCAACACCTCAAACCCTACACAACAATTCCTAAACCTATACATTAAACACCTTAAACCCTCCTACATTTCCCCATCAACATTTTTCCCAATAGTCCCTAATCCCTTACTATTTTCTCCCTTCCTAACAGTCCCTTGTTGCACTTTTTTCCCCTTGGTGGCAGAATTCAACCACATCACAAAGCAGAATTCAACCAAATCATAAAGCAGAATTCAACCACATCACAAAAGAGCAGTCCAACACAGTTTTATACACCAACATATTTTTCTCCAAGGCAGTTTGTATAGCAGCATTTATGTCATCCGTTCATTCATCCGATTATGAAGTGGAGACCCAAGGTGACTCACCCATGGAGGGACATGCACCCTGGAGGCCTCATAAAGGTGGCAGACATGTTAGAGAAGAACCAAACACCCTTACAGAACTGCAGGCCTGCCCTCTTACTGTCTCTTGTTTCCAGTTTCAGTCATGTTATGAATTTTGTGAGAAGGTTGCTACTGTTCAAGTCCATCATGAGTTGTCTCGCTTATTTGTACTGCATTTACATGGTTACCAAGTTACTTTGGCTGGTGTCACTTTCACACTTACGCCAGATTCTATCTCATTAGCAACCAACATACCGAACATTGGAGAGCCATGGAACAAAATGCAAAAGATTGACCGGCAACATTATGAGCCATATATCAAACCCAGTTTCTTGAGGCAGCTAAAGGGAGTGTTCCCTTCAAATATCCCAAAGATGAATACGCTCCATTAATGAAATTAATCATGAAGTATTTTAGTTCTGAAGGTCGCTTCTCCCGATTATATGCTTATCACATCAGGTTGCTGATGCATTTCACCCAGGTACGGATGATGAACATCCCATATTTCATATGCCGAAACATAGAAAGGATGACCCTACTTGTGCAACACAAGACCCCTGAGTAGTAGTTCAACAATATTTTCCATTTTGCTCTCATCAAGATTTTTATGGTACATCAGCTTGGATTACAGGGCATCACTTGGGATGATTTCATCTCTCGTGACTTTTTCAGAACTTCACAGGGACCTTTAGAGCTTGGGCATGAGACTGGTGGACCTTCTCATCACTAAGAAGGTTATGATCCACACTCTGCTACTATACCGGTCTTCATTATTTATCAGAAGGGCACAAGGTAGTTATTTGCAACAACAAAGCGAGTGTTATCTACACTCGGGGTGGAAGGGACCTCATTTCCGACATCGGCATCACAGGTATAGGACAGATGCAAGAGGCCAATGTAGGATGAGAGGCCTTCAGGTGAGCGAGAGACTGACTTCATTCTCATTCAGGATGATGTTACAGACATGGGCTCGCAAAATGCACATCTTAGAGAGATCATCCAGGATCAGCAGACAGAGATCACAACCTTGTCCCTTGACTTAGAGAGGGCTAAGTGGACTATGAAATACTTGGAGTAAAGGAACAAACAGCTCGAAGATTAGCAAGAAAACATGGAGTTGCAAAACATCCACGAGAATCGCCAAGCTGCTGAAAGGAGGAGGATTGATCTGACTTCCTTGGAGCAAGAAATTAATGATGATAGGGAGCCTTGGCTCAAGAGAATCAACATCCACCTGGAGAGATTGCTGGAAAAGGGTGATAGGGACAAAGCATTGTTGAGACATATGGCTTTCCATTATAGGGCGCGAAATATGAGTTCCAAGGCATGAATAAGGAGTCTAAAGGCAAAATTGACGAAGGCAACAAATAAGCAAAAGAGGCAAAAGGAGCATGATCGTCTTCAAATATTGGCTGAAGCCTCTTTAGCCCAACATGACACTTGATATAGAATCCCCAACCGAAATTTCAAGAAATTTGGAGCAATTTTTGCATTTTTGAAATTTTTTACACTGAAAAATAGGTTTTGCCTCCCTATGCACTACGCCACGTGGCGCTCGCTTTTGCTAGAGGGCTCCAAATTTCAAAAAATTTATATTTTTGGATTTGGCATGAAAAATCATGATTTATGGCACATGTCCAAGAAATTTGGGCAAGTTCTTTGTCCTCAAGAGGTCAAAAACACTCAAAAAATGACCTCTCTACCCCTATTTTGACACACAGGAAGCAGTCCTGGGAGATTGAAGTTTTGGAGGAGTAAATGAACTCCAAATTGACAAATTCCACTTGGGTTGGAAAGTAGATAGGTAGGTATTTCCAAAGAGCTATCATGAGCTCAATTTGGACTTTGATAAGGGCCACAAATTCAGCTCCAAAGTGGCGTGATGCATAGAGAATCAGGCACGACGAATAGAGGATTTTTGGCTTATTTTTCACTGTACAGCTCAGAATTTCGCCTAGTTTTGACTAGTTTTGCTTTTTTATGTAATTATTGATCTACCATGATGTAATTGGAAGACCATGATGTAATATTGGCACATTTTTACTTGTTTTAGAGGATTCATTCAATAAGAAGTGAAAATTTAATGAATGAATAAGTTTCCTACCTTATAGAGGCAAGTTGTTTGATTGCCTAGATTTCAGTGCTTTGTTTAGAATTGGTTGAAATAGCTCCTAGAATGATGAGCTTGAGCCCTAGAGGCATGGGAATGGGTTAGGAAGGTCTATATCATGTATTTTCTAAGTCATTATCAGGGTTGGACACTTGGGATTACTTGGCACATCATTGTACATTCTATCTCTGCATTTTTGGCTAAGGAAAGGCCAGGGTTTTGCAGCACTTGTTGGGATCCATGTGGCTCTGTGTCTTAATGGTGTTTTTCTCTATGTAATTTTAATTTAATTGATGTTTATATGTATCATTTTCCCTTCCCTTTGCTTCTGAAATTAAACAAATGAGAGATTAAGGTAGAATTCACTGGACTATTGTGCTCTGCCTTTCAGTTTTGTTTAATTTTCAATGTTTTCATCTGTTTGAGGAGGATTCTTGAGACTCTCTTGCCCTACTTAGCTCCTCACCAATCTAATCCATCCATTCATTCACTCCAAAGCATCAAAACGATTTCCCTCCTTGCCCCAATCAGACCTCTGCAAAAACTGTGCCTCATCCCCGGACCCAAATTTGCCTATCCTTTTTTTCCAACAAAAATCCTTCAAAAAATCAAATCAATCCTTTCACTACATACCTAGCCTAATATTAGTTATTGAATTGGTAATCTCAAGCCCCATCTAATTATCCTTTGCTGAGATTGACCCAGAGAGAGCCCTCTCCTATCCTCGTAGGGCTAGCTACGAGGCTGAGTGTGGTTTGATGTGGACCTAGAAGCTTACCTTTTCAGCTTGAGGTAAATCTAGGCTCTAACAGCTGGTAGGTTAGTTAGATATCCAACAATCCATATACTCATTATTAGTTGATGATATGCTATTGTCTCTGCCACTTGCATAAGCTAGTTTCTTCTCCCCATCCAACATTATCGCATGGATGAAGGTGGGATTCCACTCAAAAGGTACTTTCATCATTTTGCAACCGGGTGATTATACTTGTATGTTTTTGGGTATTTGGTATAGATTATGGGGTGATCTAGAAGATTAACATACTCTAACCAAGTTATTTTTCTCTCACCTTACTTTGGGGGTTAATCTTTTATCCTAGTTCAATGGGACCTTCCTTAAGGCCCTTTGGGTATAGGAGGGGCAGTATTTTGGAATCCCTAATTAATATAACATAGTTCCCTCTTCCAATATATCCTACTTAACGCCTTCCACCTTACATTACAAGTACATACCTCACCTCCATTATTTAGGTTCAACTTATCATTGGTTCTCGAGTATTTGGAACTCATATGTCCACATACTTAGGTAGGGCCTGGAATTTTTCCCTAGGAGGTTGATGTAGCTAAAAGAAACATAAAGAGCATATCATTTACACAAAAAAATTAAAGAAACAAATTCAAAGTGAAAAATATGACTAGCTACATAAATATCAACAGGTGGGGAAAATCCTAGCTTGAGCAGTACCTCACTCATATGGCCATCATCTGGTTCCTAAGCACATGTTGATCCATCACATCAAAGAATGGAACCATTTCATATCCCAACCTCAATGGGCAATAAAATGAATCATCTTAAGTTGGTAATACAACTAGTACATCATATAAAACAATCTCTAACCCTTGAGCTATAAGAAATAATATGGAGAAAAATCAAGAAGTAAAAGGCATACAAGAGGGGTGGGAAGACAAAGGCCGAGTTGATAACTCATGCATCCATGAATGCTCCCTCCTCACATTTATACACTTAGGACGTGGACACCTCCATTAACTGGTCTCTTTAATCATGTCACTTGGCCATGAAGTATTATCCCCTTCGTTATCATCATTACTATTCAATAACACTTATCAATTAAAGGGTTGAAAAGGGGAATGTTACTTCCCACTAGGGGCTAGAAACACATAATATGTTGACCTTTGGCCACCCATAGGTAGGGAGAAAATACTATTATAAGATCAAGGTCCTAATTTTGGAGGAGGATCCTTGTTTTAAGTATTAAATTTCCCTTAACATTCAAGTTTGGTTCACTTATATGCACTAATGATCTTTGTCCTTCATGACTAGTTTGTTTCACTAGAATCCATGTTGTCTTTGTCAGTTGCTTCAACAACCCAAGTCTTTGGAACCTTCTCCATAGGTCCCCATGTCCTTCAGAGATGTATATTGGCGCAAATAATTGAATCGTTGAGACTCTTGGGAATCTTAGCAAGAACATCAGGGTTTTGGTTGAATTTGTCCCAAATATGATGATTCTACAGGATGACATAACTAGACACAACATGCCATAGGCTAACCTTCATACCAATAGATGGATGGGAGTTGATTTAGAGCCCGACGGAGAATGGTGTCATCATAGGAGACTAGGAAGGGCTTGTTTCACCTAAGAATCCCTCAATGCTAGATTAGAGGAGGCCACTTTTAGTAGTTGAAGACCCATGAGACCACTTTATGGTACCCTAGTTGGATCGTGGGGCCCCACAGGAGGTAATGAGATGAATTTGAGGTCTAACCCTAAAATCACGGACTTGACATGCTTCTGCATAACCTTGGGCACCTCATCACCCTTCAACATGCCATTTGGAGAACTTTCGTTGGATGACGTTAGCCCTAGAGTGCTTATGGCTCACACATGTGGGTGAATTAGAGAATATTTCATACATTTAATTGGTTGGACTGTAACCCAAGTTCATTGTGGCATCAAACATTTTTTATGGGTGTTAATAGGCCAATTAGTAGTCATAATCCGCATGTAAATATACGAGAAGATCATTGTATCTCATCATCGTCACTTGTGATATAGTTTCAACCTCAGAGACTTTGACCTTCTTAGATTCTTGTGGAGATGTGATTATATAGAGTATTTTCTACTTTGAGTTATTTCTTTGGAATTGGAGATATTACTTTGGATCAATAAATGATTTTTCATGCATTTTTTTGTAAGTTAGCCATGTGTTTGAGAAATATTCGTTATTGTGTCTAATGTATGGAATAAATTACTGTCTAGGTTTTTTATACTGTGCCATTTATTATTGAAGATCAATTGTATAGAATATAGATGAATACATTGTATTCATTACTCATGTATGATATGTGAATGATGGTTCTCTTGGTGAATCTTTAAGCTAGCTCTCTCAAGTGGCCTTCATCCCTCACAAAAGTAATAGCTAGGGTTTCATATTTCCCTTACTCCTTACCAAGATTTAGCCAAATTTTCAACCCCATAGTCTCCATCATCCCAAGGATTAGAAACTAGCCTTGTAACTTGGTTGATCATTCACAAATTCAACCCTAAACCTTATTTTCCCTATCCTTCTAATTTTTGGTCCTTTTAAGGTCAAGTTGTTAGCTAGGACTAGGGAACAAGTTGACCTAGAGTGGGAATTTTGGCTTGTGGAAGGATTCAACATTGGAAGGAGCATTGGTTGCCTCTGAAAAAACTCTGTTTAATGGACAATCCATCCATTTAAAGGTTGAATTCTCTTTCCCATGTAGGTTTTTCCCTAGGCTTCAACTTGGGGGCTTATGGAAGGTATTTTGGTCCATTTTATTACTAATATTCATTGTTGGGAAACCTTTTATTTTCCTCTTGATTCTAGGTTAACCCATTCCAATTTATATCTTTCAAGCCATTGATCATTTGTGCCCTGAAGAGGCCTTATTTGAGGATTGGAATTTCCTTTCTTAGCTTGTTGAGCCTTGTCCTTAAGAAGAGTTTTCCTCTATAAGCCTTTGTTTCCACCTTGATCATTGAATTTAATATATCCTTAAGTGACCCATCTAAAGGGAAGCCTCCCAGAGGTGAAACTACATAAAGAGTAGGGGGTAGTGGCTATTGTGATAATGGGCCACTCCTCATTATTGTCCCTTAGTCTAGTTATTTCCTTGTAGGTTATCCATTTACAAGGTTTGCTAGTTTTGAGGCAACATTTTTGCCATAATTGTCATGGAGGAATTGAGTCAGCCTCATCATAATATGAATATTTTGGTTCACCCTTTGAAGAGGATATCCAAAACAACAAGATAGATCCTCTTCTAGTGACTCGTGAATCCAATCCAATCTAGTCCCTTGGAAGTTCTTTTGATGGTACCATAGCTCCAAGAAAGAAGAAAACTACTAAGAAGCATTTTGAAGCATCTACTTCTCCCATTAATCACAATAGTTGGGTGGTTAGGAAAATGTAAGAGGAGTCTAATTATAGCCTATCTATGGTTGGGAGGTGAGTTATTGTGCATGTCCCAGTTCCCATTCTCTTGAAAGGTGTGACTTACTTAGGTCAATCTCAGAGTGAGTTTTACTATAATTTATATGATGAATGCATAGTATTGTGGCTTAATTGTGTTAATCACACAATAAGTTTTACTATTATTATTAATATGCTGAATGCATGGCATTGTGACTTATGATAATCACACAATAAATTTTGCTAGTATGCTAAATGCATGGTTTAACTAAGCTTGAAATGTGGTCCTTATCGAGGTTATGAAAGATGAACTGTATAGGGAGGACTTCAACTATTAACTGTGATAGCCAATGCACCACATGAATGGAATGATTTTCAGTATGTTTAGTATTAGCTATGAAACATGTTTGGAATATTCGTATTGTACCTTTCCAAGTACTGTTTATAATTACTAATTTTAAGTGTAGAATGATGTGCATTCTAACCACTGTGTGTAATTTATAGCTAGTTTGTATAATAGAATGATGTGTATTTTAATAACTGTGTGTAGTTTCTATCCTATGGAATTGAATGATGTGTGTTTTAAGCAATGTGCATAAATTCCAGTTTGTAAGACAAAATGATGTGTATTTCGAGTACTAAGTGTAATTACTAGTATGTAGTGTAAAAGAATATGTATATGACATGTCGTAGTGTATAGGATGATGTGAAAAAGGCATGTTTTGGGTATGTATTAATGTATTCAATAAGTGGCCTATGTAAAACTTGACAGATTCCCTTGTTGGAATCACCCTATATAATGTAAGACAACCCTGTGGTACAGGGTCACATATGTTTCTATGGCATAATGGGTACATCAATGTGACACCACCTTTATGAAGTGGATGATAACCGATAAATATGTAGCATTCTTATATCTGAATATGAAATGAGATCAACATTACATTAACTTAGGGCATATTATTAAACTGGAACTAAAATACCAATAACATAGTTACAAGATCCCTCTCTAGAAAATAAAAACATTGGAGTGGCTTCTTAACGTATTTTTCTTGAAACATTGATACAAAATGCAAGAGGAAATTTCTCAATGTTGGAATTCTATCTCATTTATCGTAAATATGGGACAAATATTTCCATGTGATCTAGTTCTTCCTAATAAATCTAGCTCTTGATTAGCCTTTATCTACTATCTTTACCTTTTTTCCATAATCCATACCCTTATTGTCATAGCATGACCCATTCCCGAGCTTCATAGATGTTAATGGACAAAGTGATTTACCTTACACAATAGGCATGGTGAGGTCTAGGCTGTACAATCTGTTAGTTGGAACTTCATTGACGTTAAATTAGTTTCAAGCCCTTTCGAGATCAAAGAGTTAAGTTACTATTATTGACCAAGTCATAGCTGCCTGAAAAAATATGGATGATCAATTTTTGTTCAGGGTGATTTCCATTCATTCATAAATGGCTAGCTACGTGGTCAAGTGAAAATATTTGGAGAACTAATAGTACATAATACAAAAGGAAATATCCCTAGAAGCATAATGAATCTTTAGCCTTGACAATCTATGGCTCTTCTAAATATGTACATGGTTGTATTTTAATCAGGTTATCTAAAGAATGAGATGTAGAGGCCTTCAAGCAAGGCCCAAGTCATTGGACCATTAAGTGATCTAGGCCATCGGTACCTATACCATGGTTGATTTACTGTTATACCTAGAATCCGAGCCGATAGGAGGGTTGTGGACCTAGGCATGGGAGATTGCTAAGATGTTTAGGCCATCGACCAACCAAACCATCAGGTCAACGTCATGAGCCATGTGTTATCTTGAATTCAGGCCTTAAACCATGCCTTCATTGGGTTTCCCTAAGGATGGGCACTATTCTGCTTCAGGGTAGACCCTATTTTGTGTTAGGATTCTTGGGGCTAGTTCCAGATCTGCGATGCACTACTACACACTCAGGCCACTAGGCCAATGAACCACCCGATCAGATAAAATATTAGCATTTGGGCCATAATTAGACACACATAGTTGGCCATTAGATTAGGCCACTCTTCACACTTGTCCTCAACGGTTTGTTGTTGCCACAATATTGACCTCAAGAGGTATGAAGAAATCTAAGGATTAAATGAGGACAAAACCAAGATGACATAATACGTAATGGTAAAATTTGTAGCCCGTAAATTTGTTTTACTAGGTTGCATATGGAGGCTCGAGGAACTTAGTTTCCTATAAGGGTTCTATAAGGAAACATATGCACAACATACAATGACCACACTAAAGTTACATATCGTTGGTTTCCCAAACACACACACACACACACTCACTCACACACACACACTCACACACACACATATATATAACATATGTATATAATATGAGACATAGGATGTAAAGTGTGCTCATGTATATGTATATAGCATATGTCATACATTGGTTTTGTGATATATGTAGTATATGGCGAATGAGGATAGGTTCAAATATGCATATGGATCCAAGGCTAGTTGCATATGTGAATACCAACACATACATGTATATCTAGGGTTAAAGTTGCAACTAATGATCTCTGAAGGGAAAGTATACAGAAGGGTGGTGTACGCCAACATGCACATCACAACGTATAACAAGATAAGGATAGTATACCATGAAGGCACCATGTGGGGGTCCTCAAATGACAAGACCAAGAAAAAATAATAATAATAAATAATAATAATAATAATAATAATAATAATAATACCATTCTCTTAACTGCACTCTGAGTCTCGAGTTAACATAGTGACCACCCCTAGTAATGTAAGGGGATGTGTTATAAAGTGGTAACAAAGCAAGGTTCCAACGCTGGGCCTTAAGGTGTAAAATGAGTATATTGTTGTTTATTATGAATTTGGACATGCATAGGTAATGTATTGGCAACAATTGATGTTTGAAACTAAGGATTAAAATTGTTATATATATGCTTAAACCCTAATAATTTGTTCTAGTTAGTACCAACAGTGACAAGTCAAGATGAAATTTGCATTATACATCTCTATCTGATGCATATAACAGTTTCATGCATTGATGTCAATACATCACATGCACCAACAAGAAAATGGAATTAACAACAAGATGGCTTAGTTAGATTTGAAAGGTCAAATGAGTAGTAAGGAGAGGGAGACTCTCCTGAATAGGTAGACACACTTAGGAGCACGAAGGCCAAACTAAGAAGTTACAAAGATGATATGAAATATTGGTCAAGGCACAAGAAAGGAAATTAGAATTCAACGTTATCATATTACAGAGCCTTTCAGAACTGTAATGGTGAGGGCAACATGAAATGGGAGCCAGTCCTGGAAATAGATAGAGGCACGGGGAAGTGGAGGAAGAGAAACATGGAGAAGATGGAATTCATTCTAGAAAGAGACATGGGTGGGAAGGTGATGATAAAGTGAGAGGAGATACTCCAATGAGTATCCCTTAGAGGGGAGCTAGTACTAATATAAAATACATTGATTCTCCCCCTAGTAGGCATCATCAACATCAGAATAGGAAGGAGGCAAATCACATGCCAAAGGAATTTAATAAGGCTAAACCCCATACTTTTGATGGTGAAATGAAGAAATCTGAAGATACAAAATCTTGGTTATTGGGGATGAAAATGTTCTTCATAATTCATAATTATTTGAAGAACACGAAGGCGAGGGTGGCCACATTCATATTGAAAGGAAAAACTGATATATGGTGGGAGGACGTGAAATGTGTGAAAAACATATAGGAAGAATATTTGACCTAGTCTGAAATTAAAGAGCTATTTTGGAAAAGGTACTTGTTAGAGAGATACTTTCACAACAAGGTAGAGGAATTCTATGAGCTCGGGATGGGATAGATGTCGGATGATGAATATGTCAGCAAGTTTCTGGTGATATTATGATATGTACCCTTCCTGAAGGATAAGAAAGAAAAAATAAAGAGGTTTTCAGTGCTCTACCCTTATCTTTCAAGGACCACATTGAATTTTATGAACCTCAAACATTAGAGGATGCCATAAAAAAAATTGAAGCATTGCTATGAGCAGTCGAGATGCAGGCCAAAATTCAAAAGTGGTTGGAAGTAAAAGGGTAGCATGAAGAATAATGAAATATGTGATAATAAAGGATGGAAAATGTAAACTACTGGTAAAAAGGAATATGTGAACTCAGCCAATACAGGTTGACCTCAACCAAAATTTCAAATCAACTAAAAAAGGACATGTGCATCAACCTGTAGGATGGCATAATCTATTTGATGGAAATAAGTCGTTAAAGTGTTAGACATGTGGAGGGAATCATCGTAAGATATATTTCCCACACTAGAAGTATATGAGGCCATGGATCTACATTGCATAAGAAGCTCATACTGTGGGTGACGTAGCACAAGGTATACCCAAGATGTATGCAACCATGGACAATAGACATGATGACGATCCAAATTATATCATTAAAATGGGAGGTAAGATTTGTAATCAAATTTTTTTCCATTTTAATTGACCTTGGCTCTAATTACAACTATATCAATCCTGAAATTGTTGATCATTTCTAACTAGCTAAAGAAATGCATGTAGAAGCATGACTGATTTAGCTATCCACAAGGACAAAAAGAGAAGCCAATGGGTGAAATAATGTGCATTTGAACTCAATGGCATACCAACAATAGCAAACCTTAATCTTCTTCCCTTGGGCACATATAACATGTTGTTGCACATGGATTAGTTGTGTGTCCATTAGACAAAAATAGATTGCTATGAGAAGACTATTGAATTCGTAGACAAGGATAGAATAAGAAGAATATTACAAGGAAAGGGAAATCCTACGTCGGAAAGTATGATCACAACTATGCAAGATAAGTGTAGTCAGATGAAAGGGTGCCTTCTATTTACCATGCACATTTCTATTAATGTGAAAGCTAATAGCATTGTAGGAAAAGAGAATAGTGATGTCTTGAACATATATCATGTTATACAACAATACTAAGATGTATTCCCTCCAGACATCCATATTTTCTCCCATAATTGGGAGGAATAATTTTCTATCGATTTGATTCTAGGAGTAATAGCAACATCCAAGGCACCATATAGGATGAGTGCTCTTGAGTTGGTAGAACTAAAATTATAATTGAGTGAGATTCTTAATAAGGGCTGCATAAGACGAAGTGTGTCTTAACAGTGAGCACCAATATTATTTGTAAAGAAAGAGGATGGAATTCTCAAATATGCATTAATTACCAATAATTTAATAAGGTGACCATCAAAAACAGATACCCGTTGCTGCAGATTGATGATTTATTCGAGCAGTTGAGAGGAGCAATGATCTTCTCAAAATTGATCTAATATTAGGATATCATCAAGTGCACAACAAGGAGGAAGATATCCATAAGACAACCTTTCAAACAAGGTATGGGAATTACAAGTTTGTCGTGGTGCCCTTTGGGCTTACAAATTCCCTTGCTACTATATGTGTCTAATGAACAATGTGATGTGCCCTTATCTAGATAAATTTGTGGTTGTCTTCGTTAAAGACATATTGGTCTATTGAATAATGGATTAAGAATATAAAGAAAATATAATTGTAGTACTACAGTTTTTGACGGAACATAAGCTTTGTGCAAAGTTGAGCAAGTGTGGTTTTTTCCAATCCCAGATTCATTATTTGGGACATAGTCTCCAAGGATGGGATAACAGTTGATCCATAAAATATCAAATCTAGACTAGAGTGGCCAACACAAAAGAATGTCATAGAGGTAAGATCATTCATGGGATTGGCAGGCTACTATAGGTAGTAACTTATCAAAATATTCTCTAATATAGGCCATCCAACCACTGTCTTACAAAAAAAGGGAAACAAGTTTGAGTGAATAGCGTAGTGTGCAAGAATTTTTTATCAATTGAAACAATTGTTCACCATTGGATCGATCTTAAGGATTGTCAATCTAGATAAGGAATTTTTTGTTTGTAAAAATGCCTACAAACAAGGGGTCAACGAAATCTTGATGCAGGAAGGACAGGTGGTTTTCTTTGACTCACGAAAGTTGAATGAACATGAGTTAAATTATGTGGCCCATGATCTGGACCTAGCTGCCATTATCCATGTAGTGAAAATGTGGAGGCATACCTACATGGTAGGAAATTTATGCTAATGATTGATCACATAGGGCTCAAATATTTGTTTGATCAACCTAAATTGAATGCAATACAAGCTAGGTGGCTAGAAATACTTATCAAATTTGACTTTGAGATCAAGCATATAAATTGCAAGGAAAAAGGGTCACTGATGCACTTAGTAGAAAAGTTCAAATAAACCAACTAACAACCAAATCCCTTATGAAACCGATCTTGGAGAACAAATGAAAGATGTAGGACAGTATGAAAAACAATATCAATAGATAAAGGAAGAGTTACAGCATGATGATGGGGGAAAAAAGAATGAGGAATATGAACTTACAAAATATGACTTGATCAAATTAAAAAAATAGAATCTATGTACCAAACAATAGTGAACTGAAGAAGCTCATACTCAATTATTTTTAGGCCAAGCCATATTTTAGCCATCCAGGATATTAGAAGAACCTCACAGTCATCAAGAAGTTTTATTTCTAGCCTAATATGAAGAAATAATTAGCTGACTTTGTTGTGAATTGCATGTAGTTCCAACAAGTGAAGATTGAATGTAAACACCCAACAAGATTATTGTAGCATATTCCCATTCCAGAATGGAAATGGGAAGTGATATCCATGGATTTTATTACAGGGTTTCCAATAACTCTAGGCAACATGATGTAGTTATGGCAGTAATTGACAAATTGAGAATGGTGGTTCACTTTGTAGTAATCAAGTCCACCAATTCAGCCAATGAAATGGACCAAATACTCATTAGAGAGATTGTGACACTACATGGGGTTCCCAAGAAAATAATCTAAGGTAGAGATGCTAATTTTCAGCTCATGGTTTTGGAAGGAACTATTCGCAAGGCTTGGGGATAGAATTGAGCTTCAGCACATCTTATCATCCACAAATGGATGGGAAAATAGAGCAAACAAACAAGATCCTCGACGATATGTTGAGGATGTATGTGATGCACCAACCAAAGAAATGGGAAGAGTACCTCCCACTTGTAGAGTTCTTATACAATAATGGGTACTAAGAATATTTGAGGATGAGCCTATTCAAGGCATTGAATGGGAGGAGTTGCAACACTCCTATCAGCTTTAGCGATTTAGTAAGTAGAGTCCTAATTGGACCTGAGATGTTGAGGGAAATGGAACAAGAAATGTAGACCATTGAGAGAAATTTAAGATAGGTGTAGGATGGAAGAAAGAGTTATGTAGATCAACATAGAGTGCATAAAGGGTTCCAAGTTGGGGAACATATATATCTGTGCATTTGAACCAAGAATAGCTCTTTGAAGATTGGGTGATGTGCCAAATTAGCACCAATATTTTTGAACCTTTTGAAGTACTCGGAATGATTGGAATAGTGGCTTACATATTGGCCTTACCTCCTTTAGTAAAAATTCATGATGTTTTCATGTGTCCTTGCTTAAAAGAGATGTGTGAGATCCTAATCATGTCATTGATTGGTTTGTTGTACAGATGGAACCAGAGGGAGAGTTCCAGCGGGGGCCATTATTCATCCTAGAATGGAGGAAACTCACACTTCGAAATGGAGTAATAGAGCAAGTCAAAGTGCACTGGAAACACTTTTGGCATGAGGAAGCCACATGGGAAATCACTGATAAAATGCATACAACAATTTGTTTTTGTTTACTAGATAAAGAGAATATGAACAATATTGTAAATATTGTATAAATATGTATATATAAAGCTCCATGAATATTATGTCTTCAACACATTTCTTTTTGTTTTATATGGTCATAGAACACCGAGGATTGTGTTCCCCTCATGAGGGAGGGGTTATAATGACCCCGCTCATTTTGCAAGTCTGTAAATATTGTGTTGATTGTCCCGTTCATTATGCATTAGTGTAGATATTGTAAATGTTGTCTTAGATACTTTGGACTTGTATGGTCAATGTAAATACTTGCCTCCTTATTTTATAATACTGTAACTATTGTTTGCATTTTGAAAGTGATAAATATACACATATGCTTTTCTTGGTCACCTTGCAATGGTGTAAATATTTTAAACAGTTTAGGGAGTAAGCCCTTACTAGTCATGTGCAATTATGTAAAATAAATACACAATTGGACATGAATAGTAAAGTTTTACTCCCTAAATTGTTTAAAATATTTACATCATTGCAAGGTGACCAAGAAAAGTGTATGTAGAACAAGCCTTGGAGGTTAAAAAATGGAAAGAAAGGGGGGGAAAGGCCAAATGGCATGAGGTTGATTGGCCTGCAAGATTAACCTGTGATGATAGGGCCAATCACCATAAAAAATTGGATACAAAGGATAGGTGCGACACTTTTGGTTGGTCTAGAAGGGATGGGCTAGACTAGACTCTAGCTAACCATAGGTAGAGTTCGGATGGTAGAAAAAGAGGAGGAATTGATCTATGAAAGGCATGGGAAGAAAATGAAGAAAACAAAGAAAGTGAAACAGAGTGTGAGAAAAGACAGAGGAAAGGGGGAAGGTGTTCGAAAATCAAAGTGAGGAGTGTGTTTGTAGTAGGGAGATAAAAACGTAAGATACCTAATCATGTGCATTGTACAGTGAGGAGGGAATGGTAGACCTATGTGATATCAAGGGAGGATCATTGTATAGAGAGAACAAAAGACTTAGGCTAGTGGTATAACCAAGAGAAAGTCAAAGTGATTATCATTCCAAATAGTAACTCTTTGTGAAGGTCCCACTGAGAGAACTAAGTTCATTGAGGTTAGACACTTTCCTTTGGTGACTTGCCATAACTATGCTTATTTTGGTGTAGAAACATATGGGCCATCTTTCCCTACTTGCATACCAATTTGTAGTAAAATTTGGATCCCTTGTTTTTATTAAGTAGGGCTACTATTAAAATAAATTGGGGTGGAGTTTAGATCTCTGGAGTCCTTGAATTGACTAAGGGTGGAGGCTCTTATCTATGAAGTACCTCATTGGCTAGTGGGTGGAGGTAGTAGACCTCTAGCTACCATGAACTAGCCTTCCTTTCTAGTGTACTCAAATTGCAATAGAATTTGGACTCCTTACATTGGGTGGAGTTACTATAGCATCAAAATTGGGGGGATGAAAACCTCTGGAGTGCCTCATTTGCTGGTGGGTGGAGGTATATTATGATTGAGTAATTTTATGCCAGAAGGGTGGAGGTATATTAGACCTATGGAATCCCTCATACATCTGGAAATTTGATCGTTGGGACAATCTTCTCAGGGCCTCAAATTAAGCTTGGGGGTGACATCTGCATGAGGAGTACGATTGCAACCTATTTGTGGTTGGGAGGTGAGTTATTATCCTTGACCCTATGCCCATTCTCTTGAAATTTGTGACTTACTTAGGTCAATCTCATAGTAAATTTTACTATTATTAATATGCATAAAGCGTCTTATTGTGGCTTACCTGTGTTAATCACACACTAAGTTTTACTTTTGTTATTAATGTGTTGAATGCATGGTGTTGTGACTTACTTATGATAATACCACAATAAATTTTACTACTATTTTGAATGCATGGTTTAGCTAAGCTTGAAAGGTGGTCCTTATCGAGGTTATGAAATATGAACTATGTAGGGAAGACTTCAATTATTAATTGTGATACCCAATGAACCACATGAATGAACTAATTTTTAATGTGTTTAGTATTAGCTATGACACACATGTTTGGAATTTTCTTAATGCACATTTCTAAGTACAATGTATAATTACTAATTTTCAGTGTAGAATGATGTATATTCTAAGCACTTTGTGTAATTTCTAGAATGATGTGTATTTTAAGAATTGTGTGTAATTTATAGTTTGTAGGATAGAATGATGTGTATTTCAAGTATTGAGTGTAATTTCTAGTTTGCAGTGTAAAACAATATGTATATGGTATGTTATAGTGCGTAGGATAATGTGAAAAAAGCATGTTGTGGTATGTCTTGATGTATTGAATATTAAGTGGCCTATGTAAAACTGACGGATTCCCTTGCTAAAATCTACAACTCTCTATACAATGTAGGACAACGCTATGGTACAGAGTCACGTATGTTTCTATGGAATAATGGGTACAACAACGTGATACCACCTATGAAGTGGATGATAACTCATAAATATCCAACATTCTTATTTATGAATATGAAATGGGGTCAACATTACATTAACATTGGGCACATCACTAAACTTGCACTAGCACTACCAATAACATAGTTGTAAAATCCCTCTCTATAAATAAAAACATTAGAGTGGCTTCTTAATGTACTATTCCTGGAACATTGATAGAGAATTCAAGAGGAAATTTCTCAACGTTGGAATTCTATCTCATGTTTCGTAAATACAGGACAAAGCTTTCCCTATTATCTTGTGCTTCCTAATGAATATCGCTCTTCATGAGCCTTTATCTTCTCTCTTTTCCTTTTGTCCATCATGCATACCCTTATTGTTACAACATGATCCATTCTTGAACTTCATAGATGTTAAACAATAGGCAAGGTGACGTCTGGTCTATGCAATCTGTTAGTTGGAACTTCCCCAATGTTAAATTGGTTTCAAGCCCTTTAAATATCTATTAGCTAAGTTACTATTTTTTGCCAAGGCATAGCTGCTTGACAAAATAATCATGATTAATTATTGTTCGGGGTGATCTCCATTTATTCATAAATGGCCAGTCACATGGTCAAGGGAAAATATTTGGAGAAGTAACCACATAATTATTATGGGAATAATACACCCTAGGGTATGTATTGATCATCCCAACATAGCAAAGGGCATACACCAACAAGAAGCAAACAAACAAGCAGCCTTAATACTTAAACTGTTGAAGTATGAAGAGGAAGTATTACTCGAAGGTCGTGCGTTTGAGGTCATTCCCGTAGGGTCCAAACCCTTTGCTCCCTCCAATGCCTTAAAACCTAAAACTGATTCAAGAAAAGCATATACAACAACAATAATTGAAAGCATGTTCATGATATAAGTGTTAGATCATATAAGCATATAAGTATAAAACATGAAATCATACATCAATTAGATTAAAACATGAATTAAAGAATTAAGATCTAATCATCAGGAACAAGACATGGCTTCTTCATTGATGATGGTAAAAGAATATGGAAGAATACAACATGATCCTTCTCCATCTCTAAGCAAAACCTTCCTCTGGATTCGTCCAGCCTAAGCGTCAACAATCCTCTTTCAAAAGAATACACATGATGCCATATAAAGGAGATGGACATCACAACGAGGAAACATGAGTTTCCTATAGCTGGGAGTGTAGGAGGCACAACGATAAAATCAAACTTGATTAGGGACAAGTTGGATATAATATCAATATCCTATCTCTCTCTCCCCTTAGGCCTTCCCCATGAGGTGTATTTATATGACCTCAAAACAATTTTTTCATTTGGGGAAACATTAGGCCATAGGCTCTTGTAAGTAGGCCTCTGGTGTAACCCATAAACCCTATCTAAAATATAGGGATTTTATATTTTTTTCATATTTTAAATCATATACCCAAGTTGGGTATAGTTGAACCTACATGTGCACACATGTTTTACAGGGTAGAGTTGCGTATGGAATTTAAAATAATAATTTTTAATATTTTGACCAAGTCTCAATGGAAGGGGATGTCCAAGGCCATGAATCAGAGCATAAAGTATAAAAAGGTGGTAAATGATGCTATAACAAATGCCCCCTACTATATGAGGTTAGAAGCGATAGATGATGGCTGAAATGTATTAAGTGTATAGAAAGAATCATGCAAGGGCTTGGGAGGTGATCACCAGATTCCAGCTTGCCAAACCAATAGAAGAGATTAGAAAGAAAGCTCATATCTGAGGCAAGCATACCCATGCTCAAATATAGTAAAGCATATCTACATATCAAGTGTAGAGTGGATCCAATATGTATACAAGTACAAAGGACACTGAAAAATACATAATGGATCATCTGATCAGAGCCACAAAAGTACATATCAAGACCATGTCACAATATCACATATAGAAGAACTGATCAATGATGCTGAAGTAGATATTCGATCACTGAAGTGACATAATTGATCCTCAAAAGTACCAAGTCAAAAAGTGAAAAAATGGTACTACATGCAACTCAGGTGCCAACATATAGGATGTTGCTATGATAAACTGCAACATATAAGGTGGATGGTGTCATTGGCAGTAAACTAGAGGGATTGAATTGTGAACCATGAAATGTTGATGCAACCCAAGGTCTTCACCAACCACCATGGTACACTTCTACACTATGGGAATAAATGAGTTGAAGTCGACCATGTGAGAAATCATTGGATTACCAGTCATTGATGCATACTGTTAACAAACATGAGACAACTCACCGATAATGATGATGAGAGTCAAGGTACCGAGTACAATCTAACAAGTTCGAATAAATGAGTTGAAGTTAAACACTTGAGATGATATGTCAATCATGAGAGATTGATGTATTCTCACTATCGATAATGAAGGAGTCTACCACTAATGATTGTAAATCCTAAGGTACTAAAAAAATGACTCTAGGTCTTATTCCCAGAGAAATGAGTAAGAGTTGATGGGAAAAGATCTGCTGGAAGGAAGGCATTAAGGCATCCTACATCAATCTAGCGTGACTCTAACCTGCAGGCCAATAATGTGGAAGGAATAAGACGAAGAAAGATGAAGTAACCAAACCGAAGCATGTTTCCTGCATACACAAGATGTGGCTAGCGTACAATAGAAACCCTCTGAACAAATTGATAATGAAAGATGACACAGAGGTGAGGAGTCCACAAATAGGGTCAAATGGAAACCAAGGTACTACACGAATCCGAATGTGTGATAATGTAAGGTGATGTCAAACACAAGGAAAACCACTCAGTCAAAGACCCATAATATTGATCAATGTTGAGCACAAGGTCACCTATCAATGATGCAAATAGTGCCAGGAATCAGCTCTAAGCCCACTTTGAAAGAAATATGTCAAAGTCGATAAGGGAAGATCTGTCAGCAAGAAGTCAATGGAGACCTTCTCAAACTAGGAAGAGCAAAGGACCAAATAGCTGATGTGATACTAAACTTAACTCTGACAGGCCAGGTATGGCTGACTGAATATGAGTCATGAGACATTGAAAAATCATTGAAAGAATATGAGTCAAGAGACACCATAGAATGGCAGACTCAATTTTACTTCCCTTGAACAAAAGCATGGCTCAAATGTGACTATATGGCAGCATATGATAACTTTGTATAAGTTTTTCATGTAGGAGGCATAAATAAACTCTCGATATGATTGGAAGAGATAACCAATCGGAGGAGTACTGACTCAATAACAAGGTTATGGCTCTCCTAAGTCAAACTAAATCCCATCCCGATGGAGGAAACACTCATTTTAAGTAATTTGTTAAAGGGCGACACAACTAACTCCTACTACCAACATTGATGGAAGTAAAGTCTTGTTCGCACTATTTTTTGGAATATATTATCTTTTTTTGCTTTTCATATTTGGAAATCCTTAAAAAGAATAAAATAATTCCTATGGTACAGTGGAAAGAATGAGTGTCCAAATACAGATGTGCTATTTCTTGGGAGGGGAACATTCCTATGCTCAATGCAAGGTGATGAAATTGGTCAATGACACGCAAAGGAATGTTCTTTCCACAGGCAAAAGGTGTCAAGATGGAGAGGCTATGTGATTGCAATATTGATTTTGCAAAAATACATGGTTGAAAAGTGGCTTATACATGAGTCCAAGTGAAGCCGGCTTAAGGCCAAAAGGTACAAATAGTCAACATGCACTGAAGCAGTACAACTCAACATGTGGGAGCCTCTAGGGTATAAATCTAGAAAGACAACGAAGAAGAAGGAGAATGAAGCTTCATCGCAAAAAGTCATGGAGGGACTAAAGAGAACTCCCGAGCCTACTCAATTTTTGCAGCATGGGCCACATATGTTAGCGAGGATCTAACTAGGAAGCCCATGTAAAGGAAGGCTCTACCATCATGTCATGATTTTATAAGTCGGTGAGTGAAAATGGTTTTAAGAATCATAACACAATGGGGTCTACCCTAAGGAAATATATCATAGTATGGAGGCTAGAATGCATAATGCAACAAAAAGGTGATCTTTCCTAACTTATATACCAGTGATGAAAAATTATACCTGCCATGACGGGTTAGCGGTCATGGAATCAAAGTGGTATAAAAGATCTCAAAGTCTTGATTTTGACCCGAAAGGTAACTTATTGCAACACTCAAGGCCAAAAGGTCACAAAGTTTATAAAATTATTAGAAATAAAGGATAAACTTTGTAAAAGTGGGTTTTTAAAAGTTTTTCAAATCACAAGTTATAAATACACCTTTTGACCCAACAAACCTCAAATTTTTTTTGCACAATTAAGAGAAGGAACTCTAGAGCAAAAACTAGCAACCACAATCCTCTATTTCTCAACCCGAACAATTACCAAACATCTAGGTGTTCCTCAAATTTGATTCTTTTAATGAATTTATGTGCATTTCAAACAACTTTTTAGGATTTTTACCATAAATGATTTTTTTTTAGATTTTTTCTCGCACGTACGCGGGTTGGGTATATTGAGGCCACATATGAGTAATCCCTATATGTGATTGTGCATGAAGTGAATCCACATGTGTGCAGTGAAAAATTTTAAACTATGGTTTTTAATGGAAAAAAATGTTTGAATTGCAGGATGACTATCACATGGAAAGAAAGAGAGCACAGTGCAACAGACAATGAAGTAATGAATGACTGACTATCACTGGATGAATTGAGAGGGTGTGGATTGTTAAAAATTTTCAAAATGCTTAATATGAAAACCAACACAAGGTTGTTGGAGATGCTTGTGAATTACTGTGATCCAGAAGAGGATGATTTTATGATTAATCAAATGCCCTTCCAAATTGAAGTAGAAGATATCTACTTCATCACTTTACTTTCCTGAAGTGGGGATCCAATTAACTTGCAAGGGAAGGCCCAAGGCATTCTCATCGTAGATGATTATATTCACATATATTTCCCCAGAAATAATAAGAAGGTAGGGACACAAAAACAAATAAAGAATGTGGAGATTCTACCCCTCAGAATCATCCTTTTTACTATGTGAGCATTTCAGGTTCAAATTCATTGCACCAGGAATCACATGTTACAATGAGCCTAGCAGTGGATTGCCTCACCACAGTGTTTGATTGGTGTACAACCCTACTGATCAATTTTAAGAAGCAACTCACTTCTATCAGAAAGAGTAATACTAAACATTTAGGGTATGGTACCATCCTTTTTACTTTCTTCTTTGAGAGGATACTAGGGCTTCAACCCAAAGTACTCTCTACCATCAACAACCAGAGAGTCCACATATAGGTAGATGGGATGATTTGATGAAGAGACTAGGGGGTGGCGAGATCCCTAAAACAACTTTTGATGGCGAGTTTTTCCTTTGGTGAGAACATCAAGTCATTTCCATTGAGGACTACCCGTATGCAGTTATGGACTTCATAGGGGATCCAGATATAGTGCTTCCACTAGATGCCACATGGGATTCCATAGGTAAAAGTATTTATATGTTTTTTTAAAGTTATTTATTTTTTGAATTTCAAAAATTATGATTTGAAATTCTTTTTTATGAGACAAAGGTTCTTACAAAATTATTTGATCATGATACATATGTGGACCAGTAAGACATGAGGGTCTACCCAGGCATAAGAATCGTGGAAAAGACACGAAGAGTGCCACAACAGAGATTGAGAGACTCCTTCACACCGTACAAAGGAGCTTGCAGAGGTTAACTCACTAGGTACCTATGGTGGCAATATAGGATCTACCAGAGGCTATGCAGAGACGTGTGGTAGGAGTACTATGAGATTGGGTGTGCTCTTCCGATAAGTGGCTAATTCCATTGTCTTCTTTCGAGATGCACATCCAGGACTGGACCCAAAGATATAGATTAGAGATGTCCAGATTTTGATAGGTAATATTGGGCTAAAGCCCTAATTTTGTAGGGCATTTTTGTCTCAATTTTGTATAACATTTTGAACAAAAAATTCTATCTATATACAAACGGTTTCATAATGTGATGATCGTATATATAGATGATGTTCGATTATTTTTTATTTTTAATGTGATGAATGATTAATATGTCAATCTAATGCTTGATTAACTATGGAATCAACAAATGTATTTTCTAATCATGGAATATGAATAAATTTGATAAAATTAAATGATCATTAAATAAACGCACTCTACAAAATTGGTGATATAAATAAGGATCTCTCACACGATAGATGTTGTTTAACCGAGAAACCACCAGTTGTGAATCCAAGTATACTACTAACGAATCAATACTAAGAGACATTGCTTTAGATAGTAGGTTAACCACAGGAGTATATTTGACAACGTTATTTTAAGTAGGGCCAATACATACACCTCTTGAAACCAACAACTGACCAGATGGGTAATAAATTACCCAAGCTGTGTAAGCCAAATTCCAGGTATGTCGACTAGCACCATCAGCAAACCCTAGATATACCAAACCTTCCATCGATACCTCCCAAAGAAAGTCAAAAAAATCGATATCAATATGAAACATATAGACATATATCCACAAATATATACAATATCTACAACCAAGCAAATTCTAAGCAGAAACCTAGGCATAATATTTTCGAAGATAGAGCCCATTTCTGGGCTCCGACAACTCATTTTCGTCAAAATCAAACAATTTGTAAGCTCCCTTTTTTAAGACATTTTTAACAATAAAAGGATCATACCACATGCATTTAAACGTACCTTCTGCCAAGGCATCTTTGTCTTAGTCATAAACCAGGACAAGGTGACCTTCAGAGAAAACCCTAGGATGCACAACCTTATCATATTATATTTTCACTTGTTTTTTATGAGCTTTGTTTATTATGGCAGCATCTTGACGCTGCTCTTCAAGATGTTGCAAATGAATGAGGCATTATTCAAGACTAGAAGTGTTTGGAAGAAGTTCTACAACTAAATTAAGAGAAGGAATTTCACATTCCATAGGGAATATCTATTCCAAACCATAAACTAGTTGAAAAGGAGTGAGACCCTTACCGGTCTTCACCGACATCCGGTATGCCCAAAGAGAAGGATATAACATGATATTCCAATTGGATCGAGCCTTATTAATTTTCCTTTGTAGGATAACTTTTAGGGATTTATTCACGGCTTCCGCGTGACCATTGGCCTATGGATAGTAAGGAGACGAGTGCTCCCACCGAAAACCTAACTTGAGAGCCAATTCAACCATCATCTTGTTCTGGAAATGACTGCCATGGTCAGTGAAAATATCTTTTGGAATACCCAAACGAGCAATGTCTTGGCTGGAAAAACAACGTTGTTGTTTCACCATCATTCACTACAGTAAGCATAGCTTCGGCCCACTTGGTAAAGTAGTCCACTATTACAAAAATATACTTATGACCCTTTTTAAAGGTAGGTTACAAGTTGTAAAATCAATGTCTCACTTTGTGAACAGACCAACATAATAATAGGAAAGAGAAGAGTTGTATGAGCTGGCATTTTTCAAGTATAAACCTGACAAGGATGGCATTTTTTGACAGCTTCAATACAATCTTTGAAAATCGAAGGCCAAAAGTACCCTGCACGCAAGAATTTTTGCGTTGTAGAAAGCCCAGATAGATGATCACCACAAGATCCATTGTGGAAATCATTCAACATTGACTCAACTTCTTCTAAGTTTAAGAAGCATCTAAGAATTTAATTAGCCCCATGACGTTATAAAGTGTTGTCGATAATAACATAACTTTTTGCTAAGTGATGCAATTTTCCTCGCTCATCCTTCAAAAAAGAGAGGGGACACTTCAAAGTCTGAAGATATATAATAATATCTCCATACCAAGGATCTTGTGAAGAAATAAGAAAAATATTGTCATCAAGGAATGATTCCTCATAAACTATTTCTTCTTCACAAGGAAACTCTGAGATTAATTCTGCAAATACTAACAATTTCTTAGATTTGGCTGAAAATAACTCGAGATTGAACTCTTGTAAAATAAAAATTCATCTATTATATTTTCCCCTAATCACTCTCCTACTGAGAAAAAAATGAAATGGAATGACAACTGCCAAGACAAAAGTTTTCCTAAGAAGAATATAGTGTCTAAGTCATTGGACAACATGAAGATCTACCAAAGCTAATTTCTCTACATGAGAATATCATAGTTCAGGACCTACTGAGCCTCAGCTCGGATAATAAATCACGTGCTCATGGAGAGTATCATATTCCTAAACCATAACCATACTAATGGTTGATTATGCTATAGCAATATATAAGAGAAAATCCTTGCTATAATCAGGTGTAGTCAATAATGGAGCGGAGGTCAATTTGTTTTTCAAAGCATCAAATGAGCGATGAGCGAAATCGTCCCATAGAAATAGAACTCCTTTCTTCAGCAATCGCATAAATCCCTTTGTAATCTTAGCGTAATTAACAATAAATCTCCTCAAGAAATTGGCTTTTCCTTGGAGACTTTGAAGTTAACAAATGGTGGATGGGGGAGGCAACTGAAGTATTACCTCAACCTTGAAAGGATCTACATGAATCCCTTCAGTAGATACGATGAATCCCAATAATTGACTAGACATGACAGTGAAAACACATTTATTGGGATTCAACCAGATTTTGTAAAAGAGACATTGCTCGAAAACCAATCACAGATGATGACGATGATCAATTCTGTTTCGAGAATGAGGAGCTAGGTCATCCAAATAAGATTCGATGATATGTTTGATATTGTGGAAAGTGTAGGGTAGGGTGCACTGAAAAGTAGCTACAGCATTTTTTAGGCCAAAAGGCATAGTTTTGTATGCAAAAGTACCCCAAGGGTAGATAAAAGTTGTCTTATGCTAATATTCAAGACAGATAGCAATCTGATTATAACCCAAGAAACCATCCATGAAGGAGAAAATCTCATTTCCTGCACATTCAATGATAATCTGATCAATAAACAATGTGGGGAAATTATCTTTAGGATGAGCCTTATTTAAATCCCTAAAGTCTATGCATAAGTGGATCATTCCTTGTTTCTTATCAATCGGGACTGGATTTCAGACCCACTTAGTCAATGGAACGAGGTATATAAAACTCGTCTTGAGCAGCTTCTCAACCTCGGCTTTAATAGCTGTCGCTTTCCTACGGTTTACCAGCTAAAGCTTTTCTCATATAGGATTCGTATTCGCATAAGTATTGATCTCATGCTGGACTATTGATGGTTCGATTCCAGGAATTTCCTCATAAGACCAAGAAAACACATCACGTAATTCTTTAAAAGATCAATATAGATTTGAATTTCTTCAAGGGAGCATTCGGCTACAATGAAAACATTCTCGATTATATTGGGATTCCTAGAAATGTTCACCGAAATAGTTTCTAAAATAATAGACATGTTACATTCGGAAAAAACCTGTGCTGGAGCCAAAGGGTTTAAAATTGTCTGAACATCACCAATCAACGAATGACTAGACAAAATTGGTTCTACTTTATGCAAGTCTAGGAGAAAATATGACCGATGATGTAAATCATCCCACGTCTATCTAGACCCATCATTGCTTCTTGTATTACTTCCTTAGATGGTAAAATGATATCAAGGTGATCCATAGAATAATTAGAGTCAAGAGTCCAAGCTGGAGCACATCTCCATCCAATTCCTCTGGTGAATAAGGAGTAGGATCAAAATCTATAGTGTTGACAATAAATTGATAAGCAATTTCAGCTGTAGACATAGGATATTCCATCCCACCCACTTTCCCTACTTCTAATGTGGTGGTAGAAGAGGCTAAGGGCCAAGGACCTAAAAAATAATGAGTTCTAAAAAACTCTTGTCAAGAAGGAGTCTTGGGTGATGAAATGGCATTTATTCGAGAAAAAGGAGAAGGAAGATCAAAAATACTCATCAATGAGTAATACATTCCAACTCCTAAATTCTCAATAGGTTGCCTGGGATTATTCACCAAGGGAATGGAGGAATTAGAGGATGCATTGAATTATTTCGAAGAATACTCCATCTAATCAATAGTAACAATTCTCCCTTCATGGGGAAATCATAGGATGCAAAATAATTATGATACAATGGCATCCATTTCATAAATCAAATTCTACCCCAATATAAGATTATAATCCAAATTTGCATAAACTATTTCCAACTCTATATTGACCACCTTTCCCCTAAGACAGATAGGAAATGCTGGAATGATTCCATGCAGTGTATGAGAATGAGCATCAAATGCAGTCAAGAGAGTAGGTGAAGGAACAACTTGTAGAGATCTTATATCTTTCCGACATGCGATAGGTATGACACATGTGGAAGCTCCCTCGTCAACTAGAATTCTAAATATATTGATATTTTGACATGTAGATTTAATTTGAAAATCCATGTGATGAGGTAGTCTCTTATTAATATTTGACATGTCAAATGTAACAATAAGAGAGTTTTTTAGATCTATAGCCCTGATCACCGTGAGTAACGCACTCCTTTGTTCCAGACACAACAAGAGTACCTCTAAGGCAAACATCGCACAAGGGCTTTGGGCCAAATATTCAACAATTGAGTAGTTCTGGGCATCCCTACAATTAGGATTAATCATCGAACATTTTGTAGAGCCTTTCGACATCTGAGGTATAGACTCAACTGTGAGCCTATTAATATGGAGCTCATTTGAAACATCGGGAGTGACCTTAGCCTTAGAGGATTTTGGTTCACCATAATCATTTGACCTTGTAGCAACATCAACATGAGTACTCATCATATATACATTTGATGGATTTTCCCCTTCCTGGTTTCTACCTGTGGGTTTTGAGTACTAACATTCATGACAACAAACATTTGTTTCCCTTAGGGAAAAGGGTTTGTTAGAATTGCCTGGGAGCTAGAAGAACCCTGCTGCACTAACAAGCACTGAGTGTCCTAAACCTTAGGTAAGATATGAGTTAAATGGTCTCCATTGCACAATTTTCAAGGGAATTTAACTTTCGTTTTAGACTCCTTTTTACCCTCCCCAATAGTATTACTAGGTTTGTTTACATTACACTTCCCATCCTTATCTTTCTTCATACCTCATCCCTTCTTCTTCCCATCAAATTTTTTATTTCCTTTGAGGTTGGAAGATTGGACAACATTAATAGATGAAGGTTGGGAAGGCATAGACACTGACAGTGATGCCTGAATTGAATAATAAGTTTGTGAAGACAACTGCTGCAATTGACTTAGTAAGTTAGCCATACTGCTATCGATCGATCTGAAAATTCCAACGGTGTGGGGACCTGGCTTCAGTTTAGCTAAATCGATCTTGGACCAAGGAGAATCATGCAAAATATTCTAAAGAATCCCAGAATGAGAATATATGAGTTCTAATTGTTGGACTCTAAAGATAGCCTGTTCTTCGGT
The DNA here is from genome assembly GCA_000404065.3 of Pinus taeda. Classification (NCBI taxonomy): domain Eukaryota; kingdom Viridiplantae; phylum Streptophyta; class Pinopsida; order Pinales; family Pinaceae; genus Pinus; species Pinus taeda. The sequence continues at coordinate 212,386 of APFE031612815.1, forward strand.
GAACACTTGAGAGAGCGATTCATCCTTACAAATTTTTGGCTGTAAATATTTTAAAAACCATTGGAAAAGGAATTCATTATAAATATAAGCTTTAATGAGTCTCTTCCTTCTCCACCATTCCTGAATATGGTGAGAAATTTGAGTTTCCATATCTTGTTGGAAACTAACTAATAACTCAGTTCCAACATCATACCGAATGGGCGACTGGAAATGGTTCAAAAACATAGTAGCAATCTCACCAAACGAAACAAAGGTAGCCCCATTAAGCTCTATGTACCATTTAGCAATATTTACAATTAAGGTGCACTCAAACAATCTCAACCTGATTGAATTGTCAATTAGGGAGTTCGATGAACACCATAAATGAAATGTTGTTATATTGTGAGCCAGATCCTCCCCAGACTTTCCTTTCAATTTTGGAATATCTGAAAGAATTTTGGTAGGAATTGGAGGCCACGGTGGATTATATCAGATAGGATCATTGATCAAATTTGACAGTCTAGCAAATTTAGGGTTGCCAGGAATGGTAAGCGCGAAAGAGATTGAGAATTCCACCCACTATGAGATGGATTCCCAACAGTCTAAAAATAATATCCTAGATTTGTAGAGGCACTAGGCTACCAAGGATTTGTTGTAGAAGAAACTAAACTGTAAGGAAAACCCTGTGGTCTAGAGAAATTCAAAGTTTGACCAACTCTTGCCAAAAAGTTACCATAACCAGGAATATTTCGCCCAAGAGAAGTATTAAAAGGAGAGGAGAGCCCTTGGTCAGGGTTCCCATGCATTAGAGATGGGAGAAAATCCTGAAACGAACTTACGAAGGAGTAAGGTATGTTCCCCTATTAACCAAAAGAAAACTGATTCCTGGTTCCAAAACCAGTAAAAGCAGGGATAGTCCACCCTTGAAAAGGATTATAACTTTGACCTTGAGCGGAAAAAGGAAGAGATCCTAAAGAAGGATTAGAATGAGGAATGTGGCCACTCCCAAAAGGAAGACCCTCGAAGGAGGTTGAACCACTAGCCATAGAAGTCATGGTTGTGGAAACAATGGATGGGATGGATAGAGGAACCAAAGTAATTGCACTAGAAGGCATCTCAAAGGGGAAGGAACAAGTGTGGGAAGCAAAATCCTAGCTTCCCCCACTTGAAGATGGAATGGAAGTGGAGCCAAATATTACAATACTAGGAGTGATAGTAGATATAACAATAGTACCTCCTCTTTGAAATGAAAGAGGAGTATGCTCACTAGTAGCACTCATATCCATATTTGTGCTCTCAGTAGTGGTAATGGAAGGAAAATGACAATAAAAACAAGGGATTTTGGCCTGTGAGTCGACGTCCCAACATACAAAAGAACGTCGAGATAGTTAGAAGGAAGAGGTAAAGAAGAAGTCACAGGTGACTAAGGAATCTCTTCAACCTCAACTTTGTCTTCTGACTAGAAGAGAACCCTCGAAAGGACAGGGGTATCCCTATCCAAATCACGATTTGAACTAGGTCTACCCTGTGAAACTATAGCCTGATGCATAGGGTCAATATCCTAAGCGTTCATTGCTATTGATTAGAAATCACCAGCAACATTTATCCTATGCCTTCCAAAAGAAGTCTCAACACTCCTAGCTGAAAGCTCACGAAGCCTCCTGGATCGACGAACTGGTCGATCAACCACTTTTAATTATTATGAGAACATGTAAAGACTAAAAAAATTATAAAGCTACAACAATCTAGGAGCAAAGAGACTCACTAAAATATCCCTAAAGATACAATCAATCAAGATACTTTTAGGCATTTATGGTCTAGGTGATTAGGAGCGAACACCAAAATAAAAGAAAGAGATATAAAGGACATTCTGAAGATAGTTTGAGATAATGACGACCCAAGACTACTAGCGAAGGTAATAGAAATAGTTACGTTGACCTCCAATCAAAAGCTTTTTGCTAGTGCAAGCACCCAATCTTTACAAAGGAACCTTCCAGAAGTACTAATGAGAGTGATACAATGTCTACCTCAGGTACCATGGGTATTTCCCCCCGCAATCACCTATGTGGTCCCCAGGAAAGGCAACTATGACCACTAGTTCATATCGGAAGCCAGGCATAATAGTCTTTGGTCACAATCCAACAGGTCAGAGAGGGGGTATCTCTTGTTCCCGCCTTCACCCACCCTTGTGCTTAACTCCCAAAAGAGAAGAGCTTTCCCGGTCAACTTCACGACATTGGATTTCACTCTTTTCATCAACTTCTACATTTTGAATTTAGAGTGGCCTTGGAGAGTTAACTCTCCACTCACCTATTCCAAGGCCCTAATATGACCTAGACTAGTTGATGTTACTAATGAAAAATAAAAAATTCTAGATCATTTTAAATTAGTCGCTTGATTTTAATGGATTTTCTTTAGGTCAGGGGTAATATGGAAGCGCAACTTTATGATGTTATGGACACAAAATAAATCAATAGAAATTCTATCTATATGCAGATGCAACTTTTTTCTTTCGATGAAAATATATTTCTACAAAGTTTTATGAAAAAACTATGAAAAAAAATTTTCTTTTGCTTTCTCAAAACACACGCTCACACATTCAAAATCTACAAAAAAAGGACTAAAAATTCTTACAATGCAAATATCCTAATGCAAACTAAATGTCTAATGAAAGATTCAAAAGACTACTTTAAAAACAAGCAAATGTGTTTCTTAAAACGATTTAGAGGCCAATCTTGACAAGAATAAGATCAAACTCACTCACAAAATCTTCCCAAAATCAAGCGAATTCAACCTAATGAAAGAGTTCACAATTGCTCAAAATGATAAAAAAACAAAAAAATAACTAGAAAGGAAAAAGAAAGGAAACAAAACAATGTTTTTATCTTTTTCGTTTTAAGGAAAAAAGAGTTTTTGAGAAAGAAAAAACTACTAAAGGCTTCAGGACCTCAAACATCACAAGCCATAGATATCACAAGCATGATAAGAACTAGAATGTTAGGATGCTACAAACTCAAATGAAATGATCTAAAGCGAAGCATAAAAACTCCAACAAACAATAAAGAATTCAAGAAAACCAAGAAAACTCTCTAAAAAATCAAGAAAAAAACCAAGGACACCAACTTTCAGGAAAGCAAGGCAAAGTAATGCAAAGGTTGGGTTATAAATTAATTGAAACCTATCATCTATCCCAAAGCCTCATCACAACCAAGAACTTCACTGAGAAGCCTTGAACCCAAACAGAGAAACCAACACCTTACCAAAAAGAAAACCCTGGGTTGATTAGGTCTATTCGTAAAGAGATACAAGAAACTGATAATATGCCACAAGCACGACTTTCCAAGGGAATCAATGGCTAAACAGAAGCAAGAAGCATCAGGAAAAACCCTTTACTGGACTTGGCATTTTAAAAATTAAAATAAAACTAGGCATATATGACTGTGGAGTGATAGGCTCGCGTGTATACGCGACTGTTCTTAAGGAAACATGTGTATACAGGTGTTTCTTTGGACAAAAACGATTTTGTATGTGACTGTATAAAATAAAACTCGCATATAGAAAATTCAGTATGGAAAATTAAAAAATTTATGTCTGATCTAGAAGATTGGATTATTTTCGCAGGTTGTAGAGAATTCAAAGATAATGTAAAGACAAGAAACCAAACAAGAAAGCCTGGATCAATCAAGAAAACAACCCAAAGTAGGAAATACTATAAGTACTCCCTAATGGAGTGACCAATTATATTATAGGAATAATACACCTTAAGGTATGGTTGAGCACCCCAACAGAGTAGAGGGCATACACCAACAAGCAGTAGACAAACAAGCAACCTTAATACTTAAGATACTGAAGTAGGAAGAGCAAGTATTACCTGAAGGTCCTATGTTTGAGGTTGTTCCTGTAGGGTCGAAACCCTTTGCTTCCTCCAATTCCTTCAAACCTACAACTCATTCAAGCAAAGCATATACAACAACAGTAATTGAAAGCATGTTCATGATATACGTGTTAGATCATATAAGCATATAAGTATAAAAAATGAAACCGTACATCAGTTATATTAAAACATGAATTAAAGCATTAAGATCTAATCATCAAGAAAAAGACATGGCTTCTTTATTGATGAAAACAAAAGATAATGGAAGAATACAACTTGATCCTTCTCTGGCTCCAAGTGAAACATTCCTCCAGATCTGTCCAACCCAAGCCTCAACAATCCTCTTTCAAAAGCATACACATGGACGCCATATAAAGGACATGGACATCACAATGAGAAAACAAGAGTTTCCTATAGCTCGGAGTGTAGGAGGAATAGGGATAAAATCAGACTTGATGAGGGACAAGTTATATATAATATCAATATCCTATCTCTCTCTCCCCTTAGGCCTTCCCCATATGGTGTCTTTACATGACCTCAAAATAGTTTTTTCAATTGTGGAACAGTTAGGTGACAGACTCTTGTAGGGAGGCTTTCTGTATGACAAGTAAACCCTGCCCAAAAAATAGGGATTACATTTTTTTTCATATTTCAAATCATATACGTGGGTTTGGTATAGCCAAACCCGCGTGTGCACGTGCTTTTTACAAGGCATAATCACGTATGGAATTTAAAATAATATTTTTTAATATTTTGACCAAGTCTGAAGGGAAAGGGCTTCCCAAGGTCATGACTCAGAGAATAGAGTATACAAAGATGCTAAATGATGCTATAACAATAATACATAACATAAATGCAATATTCGATGGATCACAATGAATCCTTAGCCTTGACAATATATGCCTCTTCTAAAGATGTTAGTGGTTGTAGTTTAATCAGGATCTCTAAAGAATGAGATGCAGAGGGCTCCAAGCAAAGCCCAAGCCATCGGGCCCTAACAACTAAGCTTTAATACTAGAGCGTTGAAACCTTCGAGCAGGCCTGGGCTATTGGTCTGGCAAGCTAGCCGCCCATCAGGCCATTAAATTGTCTAGGTCATCGATACCTGTACCATGGTTGATTTATGGTTTTACCTAGAGGTTGGGCAGATAACAGGGGTGTGCATCTTGGCATGAGATATTACCAAGTGATTTGTTTTATCAACTAGCAAAAGCATCAGACTGACATCGTGAGACATGTGTTATCTTGAATTCGGGCCTCAAGCCATGCCTTCATGAGGCTACCCTCGGGCCGGGCCTCATTTCATTTCAGGTTAGACCCTATTTTGTGATGGGCTTCTTTAGGTTAGTTGTAGATTTGTGATGGACCATTACACACTTGGGGCACTGGGCCAATGGACCACCTGAACGGGCTAAATGTTAGCATTTGGGCCATAATCCAAATGCATAGAGTTATCCAATAGACTAGGACTCCCTTCGTACTTATCCTTGATAGTTTGATGTTGCCACAAGATTGACCCTATGAGGTCTAAATAACTCCCAAGATTAAATGAGGACAAACTACAATGACATAATATTACGTATTGGTAACATCTGCAACCCCAATTATTTTTTTTGTTGGGTTGGATATGGAGGCTCCAAGTACTTGGTTTCCTAGAAGGGGTTTGTAAGGACACATATACACAACATACAATGACCCTGCTAAAGTTACATATCGTTGATTGCCCGAACACAAGTATATGTACTATATTCATATGTAACCTATGTATATGAGATGAGACAAAGGGTATAGGATGTGTTCATATATATGTATATAGCATATGTCATACATGGGTATGGTGATATGTACAGTATATGGAACACGGGGATAGGTTCAAATATGCATATAGACCCAAGCCTAGTTGCATATGTGAATACTAGCACATACATGTATACTTAGGGTTAAAGGAGCAACTAATGATCTCTCAAGAGAAAATATACGGAAAGGTGATGTATGTCACCATGCACATCACGAAGTATAACGAGATTACAATAGTATACCACAAAGACACCACATGGGTGACACATGACAATAATAATAATAATAATAATAATAACAATTGTCTTTTAATCACACGCTGAGCCTTGAGTTAACATAGTGACCCCCCATGGTTATGTAGGGGGTTGTGTTATGCAACCCCCCATTCTACTAAGGGTTATAGGGTGTGGTGAGCTCCCTCTTGATGCCCTCCATGGCACACAAGTCCTTGAAGGCCATGGGGGCTTCACTAAATAAACCTCTGACATAGCACGTGCAATTGTGGTATACTAAATAATACCCTTAATTTGACTACATATTGAAAAATACCTCTAAAAATCACTTTATTTAACCCCTACCAATACAAACCCAATACAACTTCCCAATTTCAAAAACCTCTACTTTCATTAGATATTGTAGGTATCCATTTTTTCATTAATATTTTTTATACCCCTTTATATTTTTCATTAACTTTGAGCTCCATTTTATATACACAACATATAAAAGCCCTTTACCCCCTATTATATGCTCAATATATTATGTCATTTTTTCCTCAATATATATCCCCCAATATGAAAGCATGTGGTATGGTATTTCTCCCCCAGTGAAGCCCCGATGCTGAAGGAATTGGATATGTAGTCCCTACCACTATCTGACCTAAGTGCCTTAAACTCCGTGAACTTTGAAAATACTTCATCTTTCTTCTTCGAGAAGAAGATCTGTTGCACTAAAAATTGTCACCTTGACATTATGCTATCTGTGTGAGTTCATTACCACTCATACTTTCCCCCTCTGCAAGTCTGAAACACCAGTTCCTCATATCAAGCCTTGAAAGTGAGAGAAAAGCCCTCAAAGTCTTAAAACTCTGGTTCCACACTTTCTCCTTGAATTACCTATGGTCCTGCACCTAATGGTCATGTCTCTTGTGCACCTGACCACTCTGTCTTTGTGTTAAAGGTGTTGACCCCTGTAAAAGTTAAAAAGGCACAAGTATATTTTGAAAAACTCACTTTTAGTCATTTCTAGAAGCTTCTGGAAGGAATCTTGAGGTGGCAAGTACGCTCTCTTAAGGTTCATGTATCCCATACCTTAAGGAGCTAACCCCTTGATGTGAGGAGCTTATCCCTTTGAAGGAGGATTCTATCCCTTCATAGGTGGACTTGTAACCTCCTCCTCTGCACTATAAAAAGAAGAATTGGGGTGGTTACTAGAGAGGTTAGAAGCTGAATATTTTTGAGGTGAAATACTACTGGAATTTAGTCTTCTTTAGTTGAGTTTTTATGAGGAAATATTACATGCCTCTAAGATCTCATTTAGAAGAGTGTAAGGCTTGTCAAAGTAAAGGAAATTCCTGTTTCGAAGCCCAGGATGAGCTTGTTCAACATCAAGGTTGAAAAGGTTGTAAGGTTATTCTACTTCAAAGTTAATACAAATAAGTTTGTTTTTCTCAATAAGTTGTTGATTCATGGTTTATTTTATGGATTCGTTGATCACCATAATAGACATGATTTATGATATTTGTTGTGCAAGTGCTATTTAATGTTTTCTTGTTTGTGATTGTAGGTCTTCAAATATAACTCTTTCGAACGACTGGAGGATTACTACTACAAACAAGCATTGGATCTAAGGTAGGGTCGTAACACCTTTATAGTATTTATTTATAAATCATATATGTCTAGAGAAAGAGAGATTTGTTTGTCTGTTTGTTGTTAGACTATCTTTTGATACTAGGGAGATCAGTCTTGTCTGCAAGATTGATTTATCTGGCCAACAAATTGGTGACTCCACTAGGGATATGAATTTGGTTTTTGGTTTTCCTTCGTTTTGACTTGAGAACATTGTTTTCGTTTTTGGTTTTTGATTGATGTATATTGTCTTGGGTAGTTTTTAGAATTTGGATTAATTTTTTTTTTTTTCGAAGTTTTTGGGGGACCACACTTTCTTTTTACAGACAGTGTGGGCATCTCCAAACTTTTCCTTTAGTAAACAGAGCGAAACCGCACTTGTTTCTTTTGGAGCCTGCAAACCCTGTAAAATTTAAAAAAAAACCTAAAATATCTTCTTCCAGTTAAGTTTAGGTTTCATTTAGGATTTTTAGTGTCTACCCAAATCTATATTTTTCCTATCAAAAATCTCTTGTGAGTGAGTTCCGATCGTATTTTTGTTTTGGATGATTTTCTAGAAGATTTGCATGCTTGGAGTGGTTTTCACTTTGTCACTGTAGTGACTCAAAAATTAGAAGCTTGAGAAACCTTAGATCACCTTGGTGTCTTTTCATATTCTTGATGAGTATAACCTAGTTTTGAAATCTATCCTTTGTGAGAAACATATTTAGTTTTCTCGTTGCAAATCTTTGAACAAACTTTCTTATAAGTTTTGAATTTCATTTTTACAAAAGAAAACATATCTAGATGTTTTTTGATTGGTTTTTTATTCTGAAAAAATGAATCCTTAGTTTACTGAACAACTAATTAAAACGTCCTGAAAAAGAATTGAAGCTTTTATTCAATTATATTTTTAAAGTTTTTGGATCTCAAAATTAGTTTTTGTAGTTTTGAGTGTTTTTCTAGAACTTGTAGATCTCTTTTGAAGCAAATTGTTTTTTGTAGTTTAGAGTTTTGAAAAGGAAAGGGGATTTATTGTGAGCATTAATTATGTCTCATTTTGAGTTGTTCTTGAAAAAGATAAAAGTATTTTCTTTCCATTTCCGTGTTGAAAGAAAAAATTGTTTTTTAAAGAATTGCATTCTCGAACTCTTTCTTTTAGCTAGAATTTCATTGAAAGAAAAACGAATTTCTTATCGTTTTAGGTGCATTTTTTAGTGTGTTTGGAGTCAAGTCTTCACACCATCAACGTTTCATTTCTATACCTATTGACTTAAAGAACATCCCATAAAAGCAACGCTTAATTAAAATTGATCTAGTAATCTTTTCTATTTCTAGGGCTCTTATCACCAATATAGCCTAGGCTAGTATCTTGGAGTAGGGATTAATTAACTCTCCAAGATAGTTAAAACAAACAAGTAGATACATCTTGCGGTAGGAAATAAATCCAATTGTAATTGATACATTCTGGGAAGCTTCTCTTAAAGGATTCAATCATGAGATCATGTCCAAACCTTTGAGACAATCAATTCTGTTTCATTGGGAAAGATAAAAGATTTTCACATATTATAAATGGTAAACCTCGGATTAACCATTGTCGAGGAGCCTGGGGTCACTTGTTGGTAAACCTCAGATTGACCATGTCGAGGAGCCTTCAAGGGGATTGAGCTCTGTTAATTTACCCTTGTGCATAGATCGGATCGTAGACTGTTCCTCGAGTTGTATTTGTTGTTGTTGGTAATCTTAGTGTCCATAAACTTAAGATTATTTCCTAAGGTGATGGTGAAGGAAGGATCTCACTGTACCTAGAGTAGACGTCGACTAGACTCACTTGGACTCTTTGGGAGGTTCTCTTCACTCGAGATGGTTTTGTGAAGAAACTTGTGCCAGTCTGTTTCATTAAGCAGGTTGTCAGGGTAACTGTTTCAACCACCCGTTCTATATTAAACTTCTACGAAGTTGGATTTCATCACCAACTAGTGTTTTTAGTATGGGAAGTTATTGTTTGTGTGTGGTTTGAACTCTTAGGTTTTTAGGCATGTGATTCAATTGTTTGTTTCTTTAGAGACTTTAGGTGCTTTTATTGAATTTTTCTTTGTTTGCGTGTGATTATTTTCATCCTACACCAAGAGGTTATTATCCTTCATCGATCATGTCAAGACGGTCGGTTATGTTTTTCCAATCACCGGAAATGTTTTTATATGACGGTCCTTCTATTCCTTTGGGCTACCAATCACTATCTGGTACTTTTTCAAGAGCAGCTCCTCAACCGACCAAACATCAGTTATCATCTGGTAGTAATTGAGCTCAAACGCTGAATGCAGAGCAAAATTTTTATGTTGTCTAGTAGTACTCCAAATCCTCAACCTCAAGGTAGCCAATTACCGCCTGGGGGGAAACCCCAAGGTAGTCAGTTACCACCCTGGGGGAAACCTTAAGGTAGTCAATTACCACCTAGGGGTCAACCTCAAGGTAGTCAGTTACTGCCTAGGGAGCAACCTCAAGGTAGTCAGTTACCACCTGGTGGGGCAACCTCTAGGACAATACATACCCCAAGGTCAACCCTAGACTCAGTACATACCTCAAGGTCAACCCCAATTTCAGTACATACCTCAAGGTCAATCCCAGTTTCAGTACGTGCCTCAGGGTTATCAACCTCAAGATCAGTACCCAACTCAAGGTTTCCAACCACCCTCTGGTCAGTCATTTTTATAAGGAGATGGAAATGTTCTGCTTAATTATCAGTCCTACGTTCAACCAGGTTATCGTCCTCCATATGCACAACCTTTTATGGGTCCATACTCTGGAATGAATATGGTGTGGGATCTATCTCAAACTCAACAGAATATGCAACCTAATGTGAAGTTATCTAATCAACCTGGACAACCTTTAGTTTCTGGTCCAACCCAACAACCTTTCCAACCTACTGTTCAAACCCTTGCACCTGATTTAGTTCAGTAGGCTGGGCCTTGCTCACCTTAGGCTCTAGCTCAAACTACTGCAACTACTGCAACTTCTACTCAACCAGGAACACCTGTTTCTGGAGTATCTGTAGCTTTGGCTTCTACTATCCCTGCATCAGTGCAAACTCCTCAAGCCTTTGTGCTACAGTTAGGACCTACAGTTCAGAATTTGGTCCAGAGGCTTGCAGGACAAGCTAGTCCAAGTACGATTGCTACAAGTCAACCACAATTCACTTATCAACCGTACCAGGGACAATATCAATTTAGTCCTACTATACAAAACCTAGTTTATTAGTATCAACCATATCTTGGCTATACTTATCAACTGCCTCAACAACCTCAGTTTGGTCTGGTTAATCTTGGTTTTCTAGGAGGTTATAACATTCCTAATGCAAATTCGATTCCAGGTTATCCTAGATATCCTCCTCATAGAGCTAGTCTCATTACTCAAGGTTTTCGCGACCCTAACCATCAGTTACCATTTATTGCAACTTTGGATTTACCTGATTTGTCGCACCTTATGAACCATCCAATTTACTATCTTCCGTTTTGGCTGCCAATGCCTAGTAAGTTTCCCAGTGATATCCTGAAATTTGAGGGTAATTAGGCGAGGATCCATCAAATCACATTATGACTTATCACCTCTGGTGTGCATGTAATTCAATCATTGATGATTCAATTTGATTGCGTCTTTTTCAACAAAATCTTATTGGTCTTGCCGCCAAATGGTACATCAAGTTACCACGAGGCTCTTTTTATAATTTCAATCAGTTAGCCATTGCTTTCTTAACTCATTTTCAGTTTCTTGTTGGATATGACAATGGCACGAAAATGCTAACTTCACTAAAATAGTCCACGTCCACATATATTTCTGATCATATTCATGAATGGTGACATAGAAGGCCTTTAGTGAAAGTTTTCATTCCAGATGAAATTTTAGCAGAGTGTTTCATTAAATCATTATTACCTAAAATCACTCAAGATGTAGCTAAGGGAGGAGTTGTCACTGAAGAGCAAGTCATTGCTCAGACTTAGTACCTTGACCTCATCTATACACAGTTAGGTACTTTACATGATAAAATCTCTAATCTTCCAAAACATGGTCAAATAACTACAGCTCCCTCAGGGTCTCATGCTGCTTATGGTATGATTGGTTCAGTTAGTAGTAAAAGCAAGAAGAAATCTTCTCCTACAATAACTTTACTTGATTCCCCAAAAGGAGATTCTTCTGCTGAAGTTTCTACCGACATCCATGTCGTAGATTCGTCTATGACCAAATCCGATAGTAAAGAGAAGGGAAAGAAGAAAAAAACAAAATTCAAAAGATAAAATGAATAAAAATGAATCTACTGACGAAAAAAAGAATCCTCGGTATCCTTGTTTCATTTGCGACAAGGATCATTTTACCAAAGAATGCCCACATCGAGCAAAGTTTTCAAAATTCGTTAAAGGTTCTCAAACGCCTGTTGTCATGAAGGATCATTTTCCTACTCAAGATAATAAGATGGTTGCTTCTTCCTCGAATACCTCAGAAGAACCCATTATGATGATGTCTCATGTCAGGATTGTGACGTGATCGCAAGATTATGGTAGTAAAAATCTTGTTGATCGTAAAGAAGAAGAATTTTCTAATTCAAACACATCAACTACACCTCCTCCTAGTTTTGATCTGCTATAGATTGAGAAACCAAACCCTAACTTAGTAATCAAACCGCCTGCTAAAGGTATATTTCTGAAATCAGCTTTCAATCCACATGCGAGAGCTGCTCAAAATAATAACATTGTTGAAGACTTAGCTATTTCCCCTTTAGCAATGTCAGCTTTGGAAGTGCTACAATCGTGCCCAGCACAACGTAAATTACTATTGTTTGCTATAGGAGCTGTCTACGTTCAGGATCCGGACCTAATAATCTTCGATTTAGAGAATAGTACACCCTGCTTCCCTCATCAAATGGATTTCAAGATTCTAGTTCTAGGAAAAAACAGACCTTTCTTTCGGACTGTGATTGATGAAGGGGCTTCTACATGTATTATGATCATCCAGTGTTGGAAATTGCTTGGTTCTCCCACACTCAATCAGTTTCTGAAAATTCTAAAGGCTTTTGATGGCTGAGGATTCCATCCTTTTGGTATTTTGTAGGATTTACCTATAGGGGTCCAAGGAAAAACCATCAATCTAGATGTGGAAGTGGTTGATTCCTCTCTATATTACAACCTTCTCCTGGGTCGTAGTTGGTCTTATGCTATGACTGCTATTGTTTCATCGATCTTTCGGCTTATAAAGTTCCCTCATAATGGAAATATCATTACAATAGACCAATTGACTTATTTCTCATCTGACCCAGCCTCTACAGATAGTATTCAGCACATCGGTAAAGTGACTATCCCTTACAAGGTTGTTGGCATAGGTTTGATTAAAGATTCTGGTTTACAGGGAACTTTTTCCTTCCCTCCTCCTAACATAGCGCCTTCTATTGCAAATATTCATATGATTTCATCGAATACTGTTACTTTTGATGATCCTCGGATCGTACCTTCCGATTCTGAGGTGGATTCATTTGATGGCGTGATGCATTTTAGTCCCTTTGAAATTGCATATCAGGCTGTACAGTCATTTTCTTATTCCTAATCTAGCTCGAGGATAGTTTGTTCCTATGTCAACCTCATTAAAAGATGAAACTAGGTGTCTCGAGGATAGTTTATTCCCATGTCAACGTCGTTAAAAAATGAAACTAGATGTTTTGAGGATAGTTTCTTCCTGTATCAACCTAGTTAAAAAATGAAATTGGGTGTCTCGAGGATAGTTTTTTCCTGTGTCAACCTCGTTAAAAAATGAAACCAGGTGTTTGGAGCATAGTTCCTTGTCTTGTGTCAAGCTCGTTAAAAAATGAAACAAGGATCATAGAGCATGGTTCCTTGTCTTGTGTCAAGCCCGTTTAAAAAATGACACAAGGGTTATGAGGATAGTTCTTTTACTGTGTCAACCTCATTAAAAAATGAAACAACTCCCTTTCCAAATCGAGTCTTTGACTAAGATCTCATAAAATCCAATTTGAGTCTTTCCAAGATCTCGAAACTGAACTTTCATTCCATCCACCTCGTTGAATGCAATGAAGATTGAAGGCCATGTACCTCGATTTGAGTCATTATGCTGGGGGCATGTGAACTTATAACAAGCATATTTTTTCATTTCAAGCTTGTGTAAACATGAAACCGAATCGAAGCAGAGTTCTCTAGGGTTCAAGCTTGTGTAAAAATGAACCCATACCCATTTTACATCTCATGATTACCGCTTTTATCTACTAAATTCTGCTACATGAGCCTTGGTTGTTTTATTCCATCACCACCATCTCTTTAGCTAATCATATGCTTTCACTTGGTTGTTTTTCCTTTCCTAAGGGACCACAACAATGAGTGGTTTTATTAGCCAACCTCTTAACCATTACATGTTTTGAGCAGTTCCACCATTGGCAGAACCAATTGCTATCATTTATACCACTTATTCCTCTAGGATGAGTCCTCTTTAACCTCTTTTCTGACTCGTAAAATATGAAAATATTGCCGACTTTTTCCCTTTTAACTCGTTAAACAAAATAAAAAGGCAGTCCACTTCCAACTCTTTTCTGACCATATAAACATGAAAAGATCGCCAAACTTTTGTCATTTCGAGTTCGATGCTGGTTATGAAATGACATGTCTTCGATCACTTTTTTACTTTTTCAGATTAGAGCCACTAATTATGAAAAGTACTCCTTGATCGTAATGGTCAAGCGGTTCTCTTGAGTATTATTTTATACTTTTTCTGGCTCGAGGGACACAAATTCACGAAAAAGGACCCCCCTAGAGTTTTCTTTTCCGTGTTTTTTAAAACTCTCTAAACATGAAAAAGAGTTCGAGTTTTACCTATGTCGGACTCATTAAACCCTAACGAGATTGGACTCGTCACCATGACGAGACTAGAGTCCTCTTTAAACCCTTTTCAGACTCGTTGAATATGAAATGATTGTCGAGTGCTTGTCCTTTCCAACTGGTTAAAGTATTGGAAATGTCATCCATCCTGTATTATTTTATCATTTTTTGAACCTAAGGGATTATTTTACGAAAAAGTACCCCCATGGAGTTTTCTTAAGTTTTTCTTCTGATTCCCTAAAATTGAAAAACACAGAGTTTTTCCAATACTAGACTCGTTAAAATTTAACAGTAAAGGACCTGTTCAATTTTAAATAGGAACGAACAACTCCTTCTTAGAGTTCGAATTTAAAATTAAGTTAGACTCATCTGAAAGATGAGCTCATAAAGAGGCAAATGTTATCCTCCTCAACCTTGTCAAAAATAAAGAGGTACTTGCCAGAAATGGTGGGGGAAAAGAGAGAAAAATGAACCTGTTTGTTACACTTTGTTTTGTAAAAAAGACATCAACCACTCTTGAACACTACACTTTTTGTTCACCTGGGTTGTGAAAATCCTTTGCCTAACAGTTAATCAAACCATATTGAAAGTCTTCAACCGATATCTGGGTATTAGATTTGAGTCAATTGTCACAAAATCATCTGCAGTGTCATTATGTATTCAAGAGAATAGTTCAAACAAACCATTCATCTGCAAGATATCTGTCATCCATTTTGACCATCCCTGAGTCAGTCCTTACCAATATATTTCTTCAAAACTTGATCTATGATTTTTTGTTGTGGGCTTGCCTACGACGGATCGCTTTTTATCGACTTCATCTCATTTATTCACATTTCATGGATTGTACTGGATATTTTGAGAACCATTGACATTACTGGTGGTTTCTCTCACACTTGTTAACAGTCCTCATCATTGGCTAGTAATCAAGTGGTTTCTACCATGTTCGACTTCGACACATTCATTCACATTAATAGAATCGTACTAGCTCAAGAAGCGGAAATCAAGACCCTGGATCTAGTTTCTACCATCCAGGCTACGAGGAATTTTGTTATTCATTATACAATGGACTATTCATAAACAAATGGCTGCATCCATATTATATCTACATATGTCTATACTCTTGATGTATTACAAAATCATTCCTATATCAGAATAGTTTAGTCAGTTTTCTAGTGAGTTTTAATCTGAGTATGGGAATGCCTACCTCAGCGATGATATGTCTACATATATATATTTTGCATTTAATGTTTTTACAGGTTCCGGCTGGGGTGTCCATAGGATGATCCTTGAAATTATAAAGTACTTCACTCTTCATAAATGACAGACTCTATATTCATCTATTACAGACTTCGCACTTTAGAGGGCAATCTGTTGCACTAAAAATTGTCACCTTGACATTCTCTTATCCGTGTGAGTTCATTACCACTCATACTTTCCCCCTCTGCAATTCTAAAACACCAGTTCCTCATATCAAGCCTTGAAAGTAAGAGAAAAGCCCTCAAAGTGTTAAAACTATGGTTTCGCACTTTCTCTTTGTATTACCTGTGGTCTCGCACCTAATGGTTATGTCTCCTATGTACCTGACTGCTCTGTCTCTATGTTAAAGGTGTGGACCCCTGTAAAACTTAAAAAGGTGTGAGTATATTCTGAAAAACTCACTTTCAGTCATTTCTAGAAGCTTCTGAAAGGAATCTTGAGGTGGCAAGTTCACTCTCTTAAGGTTCATGTATCGCACACCTTAAGGAGCTAATCCCTTGATGTGACGAGCTTATCCCTTTGAAGGAGGATTCTATCCCTTCATAATGGACCTGTAACCTCCTCCTCCGTACTATAAAAAGAAGCATTGGGCTAGTTACTAGAGAGGTTAGAAGCTGAATATTTTTGAGGTGAAATGCTGCTGGAACTTAGTCTTCTTTAGTTGAGCTTTTATGAGGAAATATTACATTCCTCTAAGATTTCATTTGGAAGAGTGCAAGGCTTGTCAAAGTAAAGGAAATTCCTCTTTTAGACCCCAGGGAGAGCTTGTTCAACATCAAGGCTGAAAATGTTGTAAGGTTCTTCTACTTCAAATTTAATACAAATAAGTTTGTTTTTCTCAATAAGATGTTGATTCATGGTTTATTTTATGGATTCCTTGATCACCATAATAGAAATGATTTGTGATATTTGTTGTGCAGTGCTATTTAATGTTTTCTTGTTTGCGATTGCAGGTCTTCAAAGATAACTCTTCCGAATGACTGGAGGATGACTACTACAAATGAGAATTGGATCTAAGGTAGGGTCTTAACACCTTTATAGTATTTATTTATAAATCACATATGTCTAGAGAAAGATAGATTTGTTTGTCTGTTTGGTGCTAGACTATCTTCTGATACTAGGGAGATTGGCCTTCTTCGCAAGATCAATTTATCCGACCAACACTTCGAGAAGAAGATCCAAGTCTTTCTTGAGGGGTCATTAATGAAGGTGACATAGTATATGTATCCCGTAAGGGATGGAGGGGAAGATGGTCCATGAACATCGAAATGAACCAACTCCAGTATGCTATTGGTCTTATTGCTTCTATTGGGGAAGGGTTTCTTGGCATACTTGCTAAGTGTGTAACCATTGCACATGTCATGTTGGTCTACACTACAATGTGGCAACCAAGTGATTATCTCCCTAAGAATTGTTAATGCCCCATGGTGTAAGTGACCCGTATTCCTATGCCAAATCTCCCTAAGATAATGAGCTTTTTCACTACCTCCTTTGCTACTAAAGGCTAAAATTGTCTCAAACTGATTTCTATAGAGGTTATTCACCCTAACTCCACTCTACTTGGTTGTTCTAGAGTTGGAAGGCTTGATGAAGGTCTTCACTCTATTGAAGATTACATTAAAACCCTTGCCTTCTAGGGCTGAGGCTGAAACAATATTTTTCTTCAATCTTGGGATGTAGAGGACATCTATGAAGTAGAGAAGGTTCCAAGAATCCCTCTCAAACTTGATAATACCCACGTCCTTGGCTAGGTACTTACCATCATCTCCCAACTCTATATGGAATTTCATATCCTTCTAAGTGAACTGGATGAAATACTCCTTGTTCATCTTCATATGATAGGAAGATCCACTATCAATATACCGCTCTCTACTAACCACTAAGCTTTCCATGCATGCTATGAGTGAGAAATCCCCCTCAAAGTGAGAATAGAACTCATCTGCCTTTGTTGACGTTTCTACATGGTCCTTCTTGGACCCCTTCTTTTTATTTTGGCACTTGGTGGCATAGTACCCAAACTAGTGGCATGAGAAGCACTTTATCTGGCTGAGATCCTTCTTCTTCTTCTCACCTCTAGCATTGGACTTGGCCCCACCTATGACTTTCTTTCCCTTGGCCTTGCCCCCTTTGCCAACTAGCGAAAATTTCTCCTCTTTGTTTGTCGTATTATGACACCCAACTTTGTTTTGCCTTTAGATCTCCTATTTGACACAATCACCCCATAGCCACTACCAATTTGGAAGATTTTCTCTGTCACTCACTGTGCTAGTGATGTTTTCCCATGACTTGGAAAAACACAACAATGGAAAGTTGAGAAGATCTCTATACGAGACTCTCTCCCCAACTCTAGCTAGCTCGTCCCTCACTTGAGTGAACCTATTAATGTATGAGACCACAAACTCAAACTTCACCATCTTGATGTTTTTGAGTTTTTCCTTGAGTACTATTCTCCTAGCCTCATTTGAACCCTAGTACAAGCTTATGATGATTGCTCACATGGCTTGATTTGTCTTCTTCTTAGATATGTGAGGTATGATGTGGTTCCTCAAGGATAATTCTTTTGGATTTCACTTCTTTCTTGTTGTGTTGAACCAACTATTGAGGGTCAACTAGTTGGGCTAGTTGATTATCCACAAACTCCCAAAACCCTTTCTCCTCTAGCACTACACCAATACTCTCCCTCCAAAAATAGAACTTTGAGGCCCCATCTTGGTGGTCCTCAAACCTAAAACCCAAGTATGACATACTCTTGTTCGAACTACTCATAAAAACACTAGTGCGGAGTTGATTGGAAAACTAAAACTCTGCTACTTTTAACCTACCCTTGAGGAAGTAAACACTACTTCTGATATTCAATCAAAGATTGTTTTGTGAGACCATGTTAGATTTTAAATACCCAACAACTAATATAATGATTTTTAGTAATGAAAGAAACTGAAACTGAAACCTTTATATGCACTCAACAAATATACTAATTATTCTAAATAAACATTCACAGTGGAAAATAAAATATGAAGATACAAGAACATGAAATCAGATAACACCATAAATTACCTAGGAAATCTCAACCAAGGAAAACTATCTAAGCACGAGTTCTTTATTTTGCTTCAACAAATTTTCAATCTTTAGAAAAATTACTAACAATAGGGAAAACTTCCCTTTTCCTTAAAAACTCTTGAAATTCACCCAATGCCCAAGTGCAATGCACCTTGACCCTCACAACCTTCTCTTCCTGTGCACTGTATGGAATACATATGGATCTATACAACCATCTGCACAACCCTCTACTCGGCCCTCTTGTGCGGCCCCTCTATGTAGCCCTACTACACAACCCTTCTACATGGCCCTTCTACATAGATTAACTCAACTTTAGATGAAGGTGATGGCTAGTTGTAAAATTTGAGAGTTAATGCCTCTTTTCCATTCCCCCTATACATTGATCAAAGCGCCCTAATTGCTGACCACACTGATTGAAAAATACTAAGGAAAACACACATTTTTGATGGACTAAATCAATGTCTCCATGAGTTGCTTCATCTCCTCTTTATAATTCAATCTAGGCCCCACATAACAAAACCAATGGCTGAGATTTACTTTAGTAAGACTGATATCTCTTTATAATTTGTATAGGAAAAATATATTTTTCCTAAATCAATACATAGGAACTAAATAAAGTTTTCATAGTGGAAATTTGTGGGTCCCTTTCTTGGTCTAGGAATCACAGGCTAGGAAGAACCCTTACTCTCTAACTCCATTCAAAACAGATAATAGGGGTGGAAAAACAAAGGTTGATTTCGTAACTCATGCATCCACGAATGCTCCCTCCTCACATTTATACACTCATGATGTGGACACCTCGATCAACTGGTCCCTTTGACCATGGAACTTCGACATGAAGTATTATCCCCTTCATTATCTTCATAAATATTCACTAACACCTATCAATTGAAGGGTTGACCAAGGAAATGTTACTTCCCCTTAGGGGTTGGAAACACCTAGTAGGGTTAACCTTTAGCCACCTCTACTTAGGGAGAAAATAGCACTGCGAGATCATGGTCTTGATTTTGGGAGGAGATCCTTGTTTGAAGTATTAAATTTCCCTTAGCATTCAAGTTTGGTTCAATTATATGAACTAATGATATTTTCCCCTGATAACTGGTTGCTTTCACTAGAGTCTATGTTGCCCTCGTTAGGTGGTTCAACAACCCAGGTCTTGGGCACCTTCTCCACAGGTACATAGACCCTTCAAAGAAGTATATTGGCACAAAAAAGTGAAGCATTGAGACTCTTGGGCCTCTTACAACTAGCATCACATGACATATGTCAGAGAGAACCTCCAATAGCCAGGATGTTGGTTGAATTTATCCTATATTTGATAATTCTTTAGGATGACATAGCTGGACCCAACATTCCCTAGGCTAGTATTAACACTAATTGATGGATAAAATCTAATTCAAAGCCTAGAGAAGGATGGTCTCATTGTGAGATACTAGGGAGGGCTTATTTCACCTAAGAAGTATTCAACGCTGGATGAGAGGAGGACACTTTTAGTAGTTGAAGACTCATGGAGACCACTTTATGGTGACCTAGCAAATCTTGGGATTCCATGGGAGGCAATGAGGTGAATTTGAGGGCCAAGCCTCAAATCATGCACTTGACATGCTTCTACATCATCTTAGGAACTTCGTCACCCTTAGACATGCGATTTGGAGCACTTTCATTGGATGACATCACCCCTAGAGAGGTTATGGCTCACACGTGTAACATAATTAAGGAATATTTCATAAAGTTAATGAGTTTGCTTGTAAAATAGGTACGTTGTGGCATCAAACTTGTTTTAGGGGTGTTATCAGGATAATTAGTAGTCATACTCCTCATATAAATAGAGGAGATGATCATTGTATCTCACCATCGTCACTTGTGACATAATTTTGGTCTCTTAGAGATTTTGAATTTATTGGATTCTTGTGGAGATGAGATTCTATAGAGTATTTTGCTACTTGGAGCTATTTATCTAGCATTAGAGATGTTATCTTGGATCAATAAAGGATTGTTCATGTATTTTGTCTTGTATGCAAGCTTTGTATTTGAAAAATCTTTGTTCTTATGCGTAATATATGGAGTGAATTGTTATCTAGGGTTTTTCTATTATGCCATTTATTATTGAATATCAATTGCATAAAATCTAGATAATGACATTGTATGCATTTCTCAGGTATGAAATGTGAATAAAAATCCCTTTGGTGAATCTTTAAATTAGCTCTCCCTAGCGTCCTTGGTCCCTCACGAAAGTGATAGCTAGGGTTTTGAGCCAGGGCTTCAAATTTCCCATACTCCTTACTAAGATTTAGCCATTTTTTCAATGCCATAGACTCCATGATCCCAAGGATTAGACATTGGCCTTGTCGTTTGGTTAATGTCTCACAAATTGAGCCCTAAATGCAATTTTCTCTCTCCTTTTCTAATTTTGTCCCTCAGGTCAAGTTATTAGCTAGGGCTAGGGCACAAGTTGACCAAGAGTGGGAATTTTGGCTTGTGGAAGGAGCCTTGGTTGCGTCAAAATCAACTCCCTTTAATAGCAATCTATCCATTTAAAAGATGAATTCTCTTTCCCTAGGTAGACTTTTCCCTAGGAAACCCTAGTTTTCCCTAGCCTTCAACTTGGGGGATTGTTGAAGGTTTGTTAGTCCATATGGTTGCTAATATTCATATTGGGAAAAAATTTATTGGCTTTGTGATTCTAGGTTAATCCATTTGACTTGCTATCTCTCAAGCCCTATATCATTTGTGACCTAAACAAGCTTTATTAGAGGATTGAAATTGTCTTTCCCAGCTTATTGAGCCTTGCCTTTAAGAAGAGTTCTCCAAACTATAAACCTATCTTGTCACCTTGCTCCATAAATTTGATATATCCTTAGGTGCCATATTCAAAGGGAAGCCTCCCAATGGTGACATTCCACAAAAAGCAATGAGTGAGTAGTGGTTGTGGTTACATTAAACTACACCTCATTATTATCTTTTGATCTAGTTCTCACTTTGTAAGTTACCCCTTTACACAGCCTACTAGATTTTGCGGGAACTCTCTATTTAGATATTATATTGCCTCTAATATACAATTTACATAGAATTTTTTTGTAGGGTGAATACAACCCCCACACAGGGTTCTCGGCATATAAGCTTTTTCTATATAATCTTTGACGTTACCAGCAAAGCATATATGCAACCGTATCTTAACGTGACAAGGCAGGCATCAATGAATTTCAGATGAAACTCTTGTAACAACAAAATCCATAAAAAAATACTACGTAATAATTAGTGGACCATGGTAAAGATATGATAAAAGGAACCCATTTTATTTTCAAAGAAAATATCGTGAACTTTTCTTTTATGTGCAGTGAATACAGTCTACTTTACATTAAACATATAATTAAATGACAAGCTCTGCAAGCTTATCCCTTGCCCTCTTTAAAAAGTTGTGTTGTTGTCGTAGAAGAATAAGGTCGTCCTTACCTTTTTATAAAAAGCATCCTACGGCGGGGTAAATGAAAAATTGGAATCCTGTGCAGGAAATGGGCATTTTTATTTATTTATTCAACCGAAGAAATCGTGTTTCTAGTAGCTTTCAGATATATAAAGATTTTATCACCATGATATAATTAGAAACCAAATTTTGTCACTTAACGCCGTTAGACCACATCCGAAATGGTCAGCTTATTCGCTTAACTTTTGGTGGAGCAGCAGGTAGAGTTTTAGTCTTTTAATTTCCTGGCTGGTGGAAGACGGGTGAGGATAAAAAGAAAACAAAGTAAAGTAAATTACAGTGGCAAGTACCAGTACAATTACAGTGGCTATGGTGGACTGAATATTCTGTATGGTTATAGATTAATTGAATAATATATTATTCATTGTAACGTTGTAACATTATATTTTAGTTTTAGTTTGCTCTAACATATAATGCTTATAATTGAAATGAATTACTAACCATTTTGGTTATAGAGTTGTTATATAGTCATTTTCTGGATTATGTTTTCTTGTTTAATTTAATTCATGTTGGGTTAATTGGTTAGTTTCTTCAATTTATATAAAGTAACGTTGTTCGTTGTTCATGATTACTGAATTGACAAGTAATCATTCTACCTAACAAAAATGTGATTAATTTTCATTATATTTGAGTGTTGTTAATAGGTATTGGTTATAATTAAATGAACTCCCACCAATTTTGGTTATAGATCAGTTATATGATCGTTTTCTAATTGTGTTTTAATTTTTTATTCAAATTATGTTGAGTTATTTTTTTCTAATTTATATAAATAACGTCGTTCATGATTAATGAATTTACAAGTAATTATTCTATATAATAAAATTGTAATTAATTTTTCATTTTTATAGGAAATTTTCTAATTGTTAACAAAGGATTTCAAAATATGCTAATGGTTCCTAGCATTATGATGGTGATTTCTTTACACAAACTCTCTTTTGTATTTTGGGTCAATGAGGATTAGCATCACAATGCTCTAGAGTATGGCTTGCTTTTCTATAGGAGAAAAATCAGAAGGGAATTTTCTAACAATCTATTCTCTAGAGATATGACTTATCCCTAAAATTCTACTCAATTCATCCACCAATCCATGTTGCGTGTATATTCCACTAAAATCCAAACACATCTATGATCTAACTAGGATAAGCAACAATTTTCAATAGCCATGAAATGCCTCAATATGTTCCCAAGACCCTCTAAAAATTTTCATGTCTAGAAATGAAAGGGAAAACTTGGTACTAGTTCCTATATCTTCTGCAATGCTAATGATTTTTTATTCAGGTTGAAGTATAGCCTATGATGTTGCAATACAAAGATGAAATTTCCCCACAACTACTCTTTGTTTAGAACTAACGACATTTCCTCCTCATGACAGAGAATTGATACGAATTATCGTCTCGATAAAACATGGAAATCAAGGCAATAACCCATGAATGACATGATTTCTTAATCCAATCCTTTATGATCATGGACAAACTCACCACCTTACTAGTACACCACCTAATAGTAACATATTCCAACATTTTCAGTACAAAATCAAGGCCTAAATCGTTTCCAACTAGCATAACAATAATTCTTCTAGCCTCAAGGCTTTTCTTGTTTTTTGATTTAATGACTAAATTTGCTTGGGCTGAGGTCAAGGAGGGAACTCGGTAAAGAAATATACTCTCTTTAGAATCATTAAGAAGTCCATCCACCTGATAAACAATACTGACCTCTGAATTGATTGAGTTTGGAAACTGAGAGGAGCCCTCTTGCCATAAATCCTAATGAGATGGCCCTCTACGAAACTGCAAAAAGTATTCCAAATCAGGAAATATGCCTAAAGGATCAGATTGTTTGGCTTTTAATCTACCAATTCCAACTCCATATAAGAAACCCATGATGGATTTGATCATTAACTTGACAAGATGCCACCTATCACTATAATAGTAATCCAAAAGCTCGAAAAAGTGCCTCGAGGAAAGAACGTGGAGAAGAAATCGACACTCATGCCAAAATTGAGGAAACTATGCCAAAATAAAAAAAGGCCTGGAATCAAAACCATGAGGGAACAAAAACCCTATCTAACTCTAATTTTTCTTTACTTGAAGGATGTTTCTGAATATTCTTTGTTACATAATTTTAATTGGAATTTGATGTGCTTTATTTTATGTTGGAGATGATATATAGAAAATACTTCTAAAACTTACATTTCATGTTGTCATTCTTTAATTTTCTCCTAGAAGAGTGGGTGTCAGATCCATAATCCTTTAGACTAGAATGGCTTATTATTTGACCAATATTTGATATCAAAGTATAGATTAATGGGATAGTGATATGATCTATTGGTGGGAATGATGGTGCTTTCCATAAATACATCGGTAGACATAATGTTCTCCAATATTAAAATCTATATAGTTTGGAAGTGATTTGTTCAGCTTTCTTCCAACTAGCAACTCAACTAGATCCTAAACCTCATTCTTGTCTAGGGCCACCATTTCTTCAACCATGGCATTTTCCTAAAGTCTGCCATCCTCTGAATCCACTACCTCCCTAACAATGTTGGGATCATCATCAATAAAAAATAAAAAAAAGTTTGAACATAAATTAGGTTTAGTACACCTTTCTGGTTGCCTTCTTTCTAACACTGATCTTCTCAATACCAGAGTATGTGGTTCTTCTTCTTTTAATACCTATTCTTCTGGAGAATTTGATTCATCATCCTCCATTTCTTCATCTATCTTTTTTGTTTCTTTCTCTCTTTTTAGGAATTCCTATATGACATAATCTTTGACTTCTCTAAATACAATCTCTCATCTTACACAACATTCTTAGCTTATGGATTCCACATATTATAACCTTTTACACTATATTTATATCCAATAAAGATACACTTTTCAACTTTATGATCCAACTTACTCTTATTTTGTTTTTTAATACGTACATAAGAATCAAAAGTAAATAACCTAAGATGTTTAAGAGATGGTCTTTTACTAGTCCATACCTCATGTGGAATCGTTTTATCCAATGCTCATGAGGATGACCTATTTACTAAATAACACACAATGCCCACTGCCTTTGCTTAGAATTATTGTTCTAACTCAACACCACTAAGCATGCTCTTTAATTTAGCCATCAATAACTTCTTCATACTTTCTTGAACTCCATTTTGTTGAGGTGTGTATGGAATAGTCTTTTTGATTGTTATACTAAAATTCTTATAGAATTATTCAAATTCATTCCTACAATTGTCCACCATTATCTCTCCTCAACAGTTTAATTTTCTTGTACGTGTCATTTTCCACATGATCCTTAAACTCTTTGAACTTGTCAAAGAATTCAGATTTCTTCCCGAGGAAACAAATCCATGTATTTCTTGAGAAGTAATCTATAAATGAAACATAGTACATAGATTTACCCAATGATGGAACTAACATAGGTCCAAACACATCACTATGCACCAAGTATAATATTCCCTCTAACTTTATAGATACAGGGGAGAATCTTACTGAAGTATACTTCCCATATAAACAATGTTCACATAAATCAAAATCTAGAGAGAAATTAGACATACCTTCTACCATACCATTACTGTGTAGTACTTGGAGGCCCTTCTCTCTGATATACCCTAGCCCTTCCTCTACTCAACTCTCAAGAGTAATGAAACTATTTTATCCATCAATAAAAATCATTCCCAACAAGTTATATGGAGTTTAAATTTGAACTCATTTCAGAAATACCAATTTTCCTTGAACCATCTTGTAGGTATCCTTTTCAATAATTGTTTTTACAGCTACATCATGATTTTCCTTAGAGAAATTAAATTTATGGCTAACCTTGGGATGTGTAGAAAACGAGGGAGTGTTCTAATATGCCCATGAGATTCAACTTGACTTTACCTCATCCTAAGGTTTCAAATTTTGAGTCATCTCCTAATAAAACATCACTAACATCAAATATTTTATACTCACATAACCACTCCCTATGAGGAGTCCTACGAAATGATGCACTTGAGTTAACTAGTCATGTCTCATGATCTACATGTGTACTTGAGGAAGGAAAGTGCACATCCACTCCTTCATCTAAGGGAGTTTTTTCCTTTGTGAAAGGAACATCTTCAGATCCCTTCCCATTCTTAGCAATTTTAGATCTACAATATTTCTTAAAATTCCCTTCTTTTCCACATCTCCAACATACCTTTACAAACTTTCTTGGAGATTTAGATCTTACTCTAGATATATATCTCTGACTCGAGTAATTGTTTTTATTCATATTCTAAGAGTGTCCTCTTATACAAGGCATCTAAGTTCTAGCTTTCCATGCTTTTCATCTCATCTCACTTGATAACAAGGATGTGACTATTTCATCAAACTTTAAATTAGTTGCATTAATACCTACGATAACAACTAGATTATCCCATGAGTCCGATAGAGAACATAACAAACTAATGCACTTATTTTCATCTAACATCTTAATATAAACAAATAATAGCCGACTTACAACAATATTAAAGGAATTTAAAGGTTCTATATATATATATATTTCCATCTTTCATCCTCATGTTATACAATTTCTTCCATAGGAACAATTTGTTAACCAGGGACTTAGATTGATACAAAGCCTCTAACTTGTCCCACAATGACTTTTATGTAGTTTCCTCTAAAACAGTAAGTAATAATAAATCTAAGAAACACAATCATATTGTGATATTTCACTTTCAAATTAACTTGGTCCAATATTCTATTGACATCGTTGTTGGTGCAGTACCTTGAATCGAAAGTGATCCACTGTTCTCTCTCTACCAACAAGTCTTCCATTTTGAGCTTCTACAACTCAAAATTCTACCCATTGAATTTCTCAATCTCTATATTTGAACTATCCACAATTTTATTTCAAAAAGAGAATCACTTTTGTAGATTTCCCACTGTAATAGACTCTGTAATGACCTCAAGCCAAACCACTTAACCACAAATGAATTCCCTTGAAGGAAAAATTTCTCTTAAATACCAAATGTAGGTTTTAAATGTGTATAAGTTAATTAAACAAATAGATTCTTTATAAAATAGAAAAGATTCAATAAAAAACATGCACATTAACATATAACTTTTATCTTAGAAACCCAAATTGGGAAACTAGCAATTTTTTTAATACATCTCTTCTACATAGTATAAAATACAATATATCCTACATCATCCATGAACTGCCAATCCATTTACTCTGTATTAGAATATAATCATAATTCTTTAACAAAAGCTACAAAACCATAGGAAAAACCACCATGTTCCACAAAACCCCCGTTAGCAAAAGTTGTGTGTTGAAAACCAAAAAGATGGATGCTAAAAATCACCCAAATTTTTATTTAGGGGCACTACTCCTAACCCACCCAAATAGGGGGCTACTACAACCTCTATGACCCCCTCGCTGCTCATTTTTGTAGTGCATGGGATAGTTGTGCAAAAAATATAACACATACCAACATTCATATGATTCATTCCACGCATTGAAGTAAGATACATTGTATATTGTAATATATTTGATATGACTAATTTAAATATTAAAACAATGTTTATTTATTTATCTTTTGATCAAAGACATTGAATTTATATTACCATGAAGAAAACAAGTACATTTAGTGTGTCATCAAATCTTCCTTCCTCCAACTATATTTGTGGGCGAGGAGATCTAGAATATGAATTAGAAGATTTAATAGTTTGTGCCTTATGTCTTGAGGGCTACGTAGCCATACAAGCCAAACAAATGACAAAATAAGAAAACAACCTGTCCCATTCATTTCATGGTGGTGGAAATGGTGGGTGCATATTTGGATGAGCTAGTTGCTCCCTTTGATCATGTTAGTGAAATTCAATATGCTCTAGTCAAGCCTTAATCTTCTATAGACATTCATTTGTTCATCACTGGCTTCTACGAACGTTTTCCAATTGTTCCAAGTTTTCCTCTTGAGTGAATTGAATATCATTCGAATAGGCCACATTTTCATTCTGTTCCTTGTATCGATGGCCATGGAGGATATCCTGGTTGGCATGGATCCCTCGAAGCTGTGCAATAATTGATTCCAAGGAGGTGGCTTGAGCAACACAACTAGGGGGTAGTGTAGGGTTCTATGCTATCTCCTCATCCCTATCCAAGCTAGCTAAATGAGCCTCACTGGAGGATGAGGCTCCTCCCCTTCTGGCATCTATATGGATGTGGTATCCACCCCCTTGATGAGGCTTGCCTCTTTTCCTTGGAATACCTATAGGAAATAGAATAATTCTAAGAATAATAAGGACCCAGTCTAGTAGGTGCTTGAGCTCCCCACAACATAAGAGAGTTCCAAATACCCACCAAGAGACTACACAACAACTGGGGATCAAGGGATCAACTCCACCATACCAGGACCAAACCGCCCCAATCCCCTTGACACAAAAAATATAATTAAACCCCTCAAGGGAGCATAAACCCCACGACCTAACAATATACTTCCCACAATCTAGCATGGGGATTTCCCAAGCTACCGAAGACCTCCCAGCATGATCACTAAGCCATCATGAAACATAAAGACCAGGTTTATTATCTCCCCAAGACCCTACTCTTCCTCTGCCCATGGACCAATTGGGACCACATACATGAGAGAAGGGTACAATTGATCACAATTCCAACACTGGAGGCTCAATTTTCTTCTCCCAGGGGTCTTTGCACCCCCAATATCTCACAAGACCACTAGCGCAAAACCCAATATCACAAACCCTACTAGAAACTAACTTAGCATAACAAGGCCACCCTCTCACTTAAACGACAACCCCAAAAAAACAATAGAAAATAACTCAAATATAACCAACAAACACCAACATAAAGGGAAACGTGTTACCCAAATGTGCTTGGTGAAATATTTCTGCCAACATAGAAGAAAAGATGTGAGTGGGCGAAGAATCCATAACCCAAAGAGGAAGTAGACAACCAGCAATGAAAATCCCCCTGACCTCGTCACACCTGGATCCTAGACAAAGTCTTAAGAACAAAACCACTCGTAGGGGTCAATTACTGCAACTAACTCCTTACCACCTCGAACTTTTGACTTTCAGCTTAGGTTTGAATAGTAAGCACAAATGTCACCACATTGCTTGACGTTCTTTTTCATTGCCTGCCATAAACAAAATGTGACATTCCTCCACTTGAGTAGAAAATGTACCACTTCCTTCTCCATAGACTTCCTATGTTAGGTGAACTTCCCCCCACCAACTCTCTTTAACTCCAGCATGATCACAACTAGCTGGGGGTGGGGATGCCAAGGCCCCCTTGATTGCATGTTGGTCACCCCCATCTGGGAAAGATAAGTCTTGTTAAACTAGCTGAGTGATAGTCTATATGTTTATAGAGATAATATTTATACACTCTTGAGCTACACTCCAACTAAGGGAAAAATTCTGGTGGTCCTCGTTAGTGCCCCAATTAGCTAACTAGTTGGCCACTGTGTTTCTTTCCCTCAAGGTATGCTAGGTGAAGGCATAAGGGAAGCTATCTAGCAACACTTTTATCCTCAGAGTGAGTGACTCTAGTCACTAACTACAGACTAGCTTAGAGGTGAGAGCTCCATCGATAATATTTTGGGACATGATAATTACTAGTTTTGAATCCCAATAAATTTGTACCTTATGGACCCAGAGGTTTCTTGCTAGCAGGAGATATTTTTCAAGGGCCACAATTTTTGCCACATTGTTGGAGGTGATGCCACAATATTCGGTGGAAATACAAAATGCACTGCCTTCAGAGCTTTGAAGCATTCCTCCAAAACCTGACAGGCCTGGGTTCCCTTTAGAAGCCCCATCAAAACTTATTTTCACAAAGCCTTGCAGAGGTTTGAGAAAAGAAGTTAATCGGCTTGTATCTCCTTCACTCCTTCTAAATATAGGTGTATCATCTCAACATTCGGGGTGTTTAGGATTTTGGTTTCCATTTACTCTGCTTTCTAGTCCTCTTCACTCCATCTTTCTATCGGGATAGTCTCTCTTATGTTTTCAATCACAATCCTCGAGATGGTGGAAGGTGATGATGCCTGATCCCGAAATATTTCCCTGTTCTTGGATTTCCAAATGTTTTAGAGAATGAAACTTGTGATTAAGATCCACTCTCAGTTAACTATTGCGTTTTTGAAATGAGACGACCTCCATTTTGTGATTTTGTTGGCTAAACATGTTAGGTATCGATCAATAGATCCAAGTAGTGTCAGTGTTGTAGACCATATCTATCGAGCAACTTAACACTCATATAGTAGGTGACCCATTTTCTCCACACTCTACCTACAGATTGAATATTGTGATCGACCTATGAAGCCATTTTTAAGTAGACGGTCCCAGCACATGATACATTTGTGGCCCACCAACCATAAGAAGTGAGAGACTTTTGGCCATAGGTTCCATTTCCAAATCTTGTCCAATAGGATGTTACAAATTTAACATATAACATCTTTCTTGATGAGGTATGCCTGCTTGACAGAGTATGTACTCGTAGCATGGTAACCTCATCAAATTTTATCTAAGGAATGCATGATTGGGATCATCCTCTCCTTTAATTGTTGCATGAAGACTTTCTAGTTGTCTGGGATCTCTTCTAGTTTCCAATCCCATGTTGATTTCCACTTTTACTAGTCTCCATTTTCTAAGTCATTCTTCCATAAATTTACCACTACCTTAGCACTCCTTGGTCCAATATATCTTTTCTCTTGGAGATCATTAAGATGGTATAATCGAGGCAATTGATGCCAATATTCCTCCCAGAAGAGAGTTGTGGAGCCATTATGCACCTCAACAAAGTTACCTATCAAAATGAGAATTATTACCCCAAAATGAGAACTCTAGCCAAAAAAATCCAATAAAACATGAAAAAACCCAAATATGGAAATTGTTGATTCTGCATGACCACTTTTTTTTTAGGGGTAAATTTTCAATATTTTTTAAAAACTACTCTAAAAGACAATAAAAGGTGACTTTTTTTTTGCAAAAAAAAATCCTAAAAACAAAAAGTGTTGATGTTATGATAAGTCTTTTTTCAGGGTAAAATTTCAACAATTTTTAGCAATGACATTAAAGATAAAATATCAAGAATCCAAAAAACCTTAAAATTCCAACAATTTTCAAGCATAACGTTAATGATAAAATATCATGTATCTGAAAAGCCTTAAAATTTCAACAATTTTTTTCCACAATGTTAAATATAAAATATCTATAATTATTTTGAACCATAGCATTAAAGATAAAATATCATGACTTAGAAAAACCTTAAAATTTTGACAATTTTTCAACCATGGAATTAAAACCAAATATCACAACTACAAAAAAACCTTAAGTTTTCAATATATTTCAACCATGACAATATAGAAAAATTATATGGCTAAAAAAACATTAAAATTAAACATATGAATGAAAGAGTCATTATGCCAAGAGATTTCTTTTTTAAATGCTAAAAGTATAGCTATTTTAAAATCTTAGCCTAAAATAAGTTGACACATTGCAATGAAAATTTAAAAGTCAACCACTAAATTGACATGCAATGTAGGAGATCTCAACCTATTGCAATGAAATCTTTAGATTAACCATGAAATTTACACAATGTGGGGGCAAACTTGATCCATTATAATGAAATCTTTAAAATCAACTATCAAATTGACACATAATGGGGTCAGGTTGCTAGTCGAGGATTGACACAGACCCTTCAAAAATAATAAAATAAAACAAAATAATAAATAAATAAAAATGAAAAACAAAAAACAAAAAAAAAATTAAAGAAAAAACAAAAAAAAGTTAAAAATAAATAACTAATAATAAAAAAATATACTAAAACATAAAAGATAAAAAGGATAAAAAAATATACACAAAATATCTTCTTTGGAGAAATTACAAAGTAGTTTTCAGGGTCGATGAACCACTTGCTACATTTCATGATAGATAAAACACACACACACACACCGAAAAAAATTAAAAAATTAATTAATTAATTACATTAAAAAAATAATTTAAAGCCCTCGACCCCCGCTTGGACCAAGGACTGATTCCTTGACCAGATGAGGGCCTGGGGCTAGGCGAGGGCTTAAGGCCGCCCTTTTTTTTTTTTTTTTTTTAATTGTTTTTTAAAATTAATTTTAATTTTTTTCATCAAATTAAAAAAAAAAGTCCTTTAATGGTCACTTTTTAAATTATTTTTAAAATTTAAATCATATATTATATATATAATATATATATAGTATATATATCTATATATATATACTTTAGTTTTAATGTTTTTTGTTTTAATATTTTTGTTATGTATTCTAGTTAATTTTAAATTTTGTTAAGTATATATTTTTATTTAATTTTTTATTTAAATTCTTTTTTGATGTGTTTTATTATTTTTGATGTTTTTAATCTTTAATCTTTTTCTTTTTTTATTTTTTATTTTTGTTTTTGTTTCTTTTTAATTTACTTGTATTTTTTTTGGTAAGTCAAAGAGGTTTACTAATCAAAATGCATATACAAAGATGACAAAATTCATGTGGTCTCACCTAGACCAGGTTTTTTAACCAATGCTATAGCCATACCACATACAAAAAACAAAATGCCTAGCTGAGAGGTTCATAGCCTTAGAGGACTAACATACTAGAAAACTAGAATAACAAGAAAGACACCAATGATCAAAATTAGTCAGGTAATTGAAGCAGGATTATCTGGCCCTATACCCGGAGAAGGAAGGAAATATATGCAATTAACATGATGTTCAAAGTGGGGAAGTCAAGCTTCTAGCTTTCTGACTTTCTCCATCAGCATATTTTTCCCGCACTAGACAAGCACAACTTTTCCACGAACATCGCACTAGAAGTATTGAAGTTGCTCAAGTTTGGCCATGATGACCTCATGCTACTCCCTTTAGGCTTCATCCAAAGCTTCCAGTGATGCAATGACAGCTTGAACCAACTCCTAGATCACCATGGAAGTCCAAGAATGCCTGGAAAGAGCACAACCTGCTGACCCTGTACGACCTTAAATGTTGCGCCAATCTCGAGAGGCCATAGCACAACTGTGACACTATCCTCAACTACCTATTCCATAACCACGACCACTCTGAATTAACATAATGTTTCTTGTTCCCATCATGGAGATGGTTGAAGATATGTGTCCCCCATGAGTTCCAAGACCCCGATGCCTAGCACCATGCACTATACCCACACCATGCTTGCAGTTTCCACCTCCCACATACGTTTTGCCACCCTAAGCACCTACATGTGTGGATGAGCCTTCCACCTTTTCTTGGGTCAAGGCACATGAGGAAAAAGGACTAGGCTTCATGATGTAGTTCAGAAGGAAGTTGAGGCCCCGTAGGCAATAGCCAAACCTAACCAAAGGCCACCAAAATGGGCCCAACACCACATAGAAAAGAATTGGGAGCCCCAACGAAAAACCGCCTCCCGTTAGAGGCCAAGAATACCCCATCATAGACTGAGAGTGAAAGAGAATCCAACACAGCGATTTCCCCCACGAGAAATTTACCACAAGACAAGAACTAAGCTAGACCAGAACAAGTGAATGAATCAACGAAAAAAAATCCAGAAGGTGAATAATTAGTAACACATGAGAGTAAATGGAAAAGTGTTCTCTAGAATCCAAACCAATACAAAAGTCGTAAGGAAACATCGAAAGAAGGTCTAAAACTAGTAACCCCAAAAGGGAAGAACCACGAAACAATAATGCTCGAAGACCAGCACCACCCGTGAGCCAATTCTGCCACCCTAAAGGAAAAAACACCACCAGAAGACCTAAAGCAAATTGAACAAGTGGTGGACACCAAACATAGAAGGGCAAAGAGGCACCAACCAAAAGACCACAAAGAGAGGCCAAAAGAACACAGAGTGACTAAACATGGAACTAACGAAAACCACAGATGACATGCCCTCCAGCTTAGGAAGGAGAGGAAAAATTTCACAATTTGGAGGAGGAAAAAGAGAGATTGCCATAGTAGGCCTGCAGGAGGAGCAAAAGGTAGATAACCACCACCCTAGCCTAATCACCAGAGGACATACGGGCATAGAGGAGTGTGTGTCCCTTGGTGAACTAGAGAACAACGAGAGAATTTCACGAACCATGCAATTTAACTGACGGTGTGACAATGCCATTGAAACCAAAATTAGAATAAATTTTTTGCATGCAGATGAGGGAGATCTTTTCACACAAATGAGCCAAAAGATATTAAATACCACATGGTGGAGGGGCCTTCTGCCCTCCTTTGATTTAACAAAGAATCAACTGTCATCCGTCACATGATAAGTGGCTTCCATAGGCTGACAAACCCATCAGGGATGTACTCCTTATTTTTTAATTTCTATGTTTTAATTTTTGATTCTTAAGGATAATATATATATATATATATATATATATATAATATATATATATATATTAATTTTCTTATTTTTTAATTCTATGGTTTATTTGTTTTTAAACAGATTTTTTTGTTATTTTTAGTTAAAATGTTATCTGAATCATTTTTGTTTTTGGAAAAAAAAAAACTTCAAATGTTGTCATTTTGGATATAAAATTCATAAAAAATGATAAAATTTGTTATTTTTCCAACTTTTTCTATTCAATTTTTTCATAAAAAATATTTTATTTAACATGTCATTTTTAGCAAAAAGGTTTTGAAAAGTGCAATTTTGAAATTATATCTATATGCAAAATGTGTATTTTTTGTAGAGTGTTTAAAATTATTATTTTTTAGTGAAAATTATTTTATGTGTATTGAAGAATTAATATTAATAAATATATAAAGTTATAAAAAATCCTATCTTCAAAATATTAATGTTATTATTTGTATAAGCTTTGTAAAACAAATTAAAAATTTCATTATAGAAAGAATTGCAAAGAAAAACAAAAAACACACATTGGGAAAACCCTTAAAAGTAAAGATCTTAGGACGAAAAATAAGAAGAGTAGTAAGACAAATTGAAAATTTATTAAATAATCAACATTTAAAAAAAAATTGTGTATTGTGAGGACATCAAAAAATTTAAAGGGAAAAAATATGCCCTCTAAAACAAAGGGGTTGATGCTACATCAACACTTTTCAAAATGAACATGAAAATCACTAACATTTAAAAAAAAATGTTCATACTTGATACAAAAGAAAATTTAAAGTGTCAAAAATATGCTCCAACAAGAAAAAAGTGTATTATGAATCAACACTTTTTAAAATCGGATGGTTTTTTTGCTACCTTAAAAAAATGGGTAATTAGTAAATTTCTCATTTGATTGGTAACTATGTTCCTCCCAAAACATATGATACTGAATGAGGTGACAATTCCCATGGGCCAATTTCCATAAGGAGGATGTAGAACACCATGAGCGCTTGAGGAGGAGCTTTCTCGTGGATTTGTCCCTTCCATACTTATGATTACATATCTTCTTCTATTGTTCATTCCCCTGTTGAATCCAACACCACCATAATTTAGCACCCATGACCTCATTTAGCATTTCAGGATCTCATAGTCACAATGCACCATAATCTTTGCGAAGATAGAATTTCTTTAAGGCCACAAGTGGCCATTTCTTAGGAAAGTTGGCCACTTGCTAAAGAAATATAAGAAATATTAATATCAAGTCTCAGTAGATACATTTGGGGATTGGAAGGGCTAATAGCTAGTGTAAAGGGATGAATCGCAACACAAATTTGAGGAGAGTGGCATGATTAGCAAGGTTGAGGACCTAGAAAGTCCAACTGGACATTTTTGCTGCCAGGTTTCTATAGAGATCTCTCTAGCAAGATATTTGTAAGGGGTTATCCACTAAGGGGACCCCAAGGTATTTAGAGGGGAGCCGATCTATAGAAGAGCCTAGAAGGTGAGATAAATGGTGTTTCACTGGTTTTGGGGTGTTAAAGAACAAAATATTTGACTTATCTTTATTAATAAGCATATTATAGGCTTCTTGAAATTCCTCGAAAATGCTACCCAAAGTTGTGACATCCCAAATCGATAGTTCTCCATATAGAAGACTTTCATCTACAAACTATTGATGGATCATTGAGAGCTCTGTACTTGAGATTCTAAGGACTTTTATTTGTTTTGAAGACACTACCTCTCAGAGCAAGCGACCCAATCCTTCAGCTTTGATGATGAATCAGAAGTTAGCAATCAGAGCACCATTGAGAATGATGGAAAAAATGGGGGTGCAAATCATAGATTTAATCTAGCAGATCTAGTCTTCACCAAATGCCCTATGCATGACACAAAGGAACTGCCAACTTAGACAATCATATGCTTTCCAAAAGGTCTAACTTCACCAACATACCTAGTTTTTTTCTACTCTTAATGGAGTGGATAGCCTCATGGGAGGATCCAATTCAATCTAGGATCTCACGACCTTCCACAAAGCCTAATTTCTTTGGGTTCATAATATGATGTAGAATTGGTTTGAGTCTACATACTAGGATCGAGGATAAGAGTTTATAGATCACATTAAACAAAACAATAGGGTAGAAATCACTGGGGTTTTTGGATACATGCTTATTGGGGATTAAGGTTAGGAATGTGGCATTCAACCTTGACCATATCATCTTTTTGCATCGAGATTCTTGCACCAGATCTATGATTTCATTACCTAGAAGGTGCCAACAAATCTTAAAAACTTTGATGTGAATTTGTCTAGAATAAGGGATTTCCTCAAAGGTAATTCTTTCACCACTGCCTCAACATCTTCATACAATATTCATCACATGAGTGCATCATTTTGGTCCACAGTGAGTAGACGAGGAACGCATCTAGTTATTCTTTCAATTTCTTGCCATTGATCTTGATCCTCTTCTGAAACAAGATTAGAAAAGTGGGAAATCAGTTATCTTTTCATATATTGGTGATCCTCTAGCCTTACTCCTTCAAAAGAAATAAGGGAGGTAATTCAGTTGTTCTGCCAATGACTCATCATAGATCTATGAAGAAAAATTGAATATATCTCCCCTTCCTTTAGCTACTGAACCCATGAATTTTGCTTCCATAACATCTCTCTTTCTCTTAGCGATCCTCAAGATGTGTTACGATTTTTCCTTCTTCTTTGGAAAGGGTCTCTGACTTTCCTTCCCGGATGATTTTTAGCTGTATTTGATCCATTCTCTCCTCTAACTTCTTTTTCTCTGTGAAGATGTTCCCAAACATCTCTCTATTTTCAATTTTGATTTTGGTCTTGAGAGCCTTCAACTTATTTTGAAAGAGTTGCATCCTCAATCTCACTTTCACCTCCAATTCCTTCCACCATTATTGAAGTTTCTCCACAAATCCTGGATGTTGTAGCCAAAAAATTTCAAATTGGAATGACCTATTCTTAGTGGGCATCTTCATATCGATGTCTAGGTAAACCTGCTAGTGGTCTGACCCCATTGATGGAACAACGGTAGCCTATAGGAACAAATATTGCACCATAAGAGGCTCCGAAATGAGGAATCTATCTAGCAACATGCCACTTAATGTCTTCCCCCTCTTCGATTATTCCACGTATGAATTCCATATTTTGTCTCTACATCAATCAGTTTCAGTTTGTCAATAATTTCATTAAAGGAATCAGTGTTGGGATCCAACCTTCAGACCCCACCATTTTTTTCCTTCAGATTGCAGATAAAGTTGAAGTCTCCCCCCACTATCCAAGGCTCATTAGTCAGAGAGGCTTTAAGAGAGAGTAACTCCTAAAAAAATGCTTCTTTTTCTTTCAGAATCACTAGGCTATACATGTTTTTCAAGGTATACCATGTTGATGAAGCAGGAGGGTGGGACCTACCAGAAAGGGTATGCAGTGTGCCTATCCATTCATAAAAAGTAAGATACTTTGGGTCCTATATGAAAACAACTCCACCTGCAAAAGCCTTTTCATCTAAGGTCATAACCATGCTTCCTTTCCAACAATACTACATCACTTCTTGTAGCTTGTCTTCCACCATCTTTGTTTCCTAGAGTACGATAATATTAAGTTTCACTTTGCTAATTTTATATTTTAAGGACCAAAGCTTACCTTTACTATTCAAGCCCCATATGTTCTAGGAGATCAACTTCATTGGGTGAGATGAGGGGTATGAGGGAATTAGTCTGTTAATGGAACCATTTGCCCTGAGTTGAGCATAAACTCTCTAGCTTCCCTGATTGCCTTTTTTTGTAGATTTTGCCCATTTTTTCTTTTCTCCACAATCTACGGCTCCATCGAAGTGTGGGATTGGGATCCTCCTTCCCTGTTAGGGGCCAGGGACTAGGGATTTGCCTCCAATATTGATAATTGGAAACACCATTGGCTGACGAGATTTTGAAAGTGAGATAGATGATTATAGGGTATATCTTTCACATTTTCTTTGCTTCAAATGCGGAAGAATTCCATCATTGAACATTAACCAGAGCATAATCTATTGTTCTTCTCTTACACTTCTAATAACTTGCTTGTTTGGATCAAAATATCTGTCAGCTTTAGTGCTCTTCTAGATCTTCTAATGTTTTTCCTTTTGGAGTAGATTTTCTTGCTTGGGTCAAGTTTGTCTTCCCAACGTCAATGACTTGGAGGGCTAGCTGAGATGGTTTCTCTATCGGTTCTCCTTCGGCCTTCAAGTTCTATAGGATATCAACCAGGTTCTCCCACTTCTCTTTTTGGGGTACATTTTGCACTTGTGAGGAGGAAACTGTTTCTGGTGTTTGTTGATTTTGGTGGGGACTAGTTATCAGTTGTTGAGGGCACTGTTATCAGTTTATCCTCCCACCCACCATTTGGAAACCTTCTTCATTCTTCTTGTTGGAGCAAAGGGTTTCTTTCACTTTTGTGAGTGGACAATCCTAGAACATATGCCCATATTCATGGAACCTCTTGCATTTGATCAATACACGCTCATAATCAAGTGGTTGCGTCCAGATTGTATCATGATAATCCGAATCTATTGATTCTGGTAGGGGTTGGGAGATGTTCATATACAAACAGATTCGAGCATATGTAACAAGCAATTGTTGCTTCGAAATTTCTGATATCTTTATGAAATCCCCAATCAAAATTCCTGATGCGTTCTAGGATGTCTGGCTCCTAGAAATCCTCTAGAAGGGATAAGAGCCGAACCCAAACTAGTGGTGCTAAAAATTTCTCTTTCTTCAGGTTGTAACACTCTTCCCAACTTTGAGGAATAACCTTGTGATACTCATGAAATATGGGACATTATTGAACACTTTTTTCCTATCCTCCAGGTCTTCAAAGGCCACTGTGAAGAACCCCTTCACCCTCAAGTGTAGTTCCAGTACTCTCCTAGGTCTCTGTTTGGTTTGGATCTACTATACAATATCCTGTTCTTTGGGTTAGTTGCCCATGAACTTACAAATCAGGCCATGATTTTTCATGAATTGCCACAATTTCTCCAGTCTATTGTTGGGGATAAAAAATTTGGGGTTTTTAATAGCTTTTAAAACAAAGCAATTTTATCCTTTAGCTTGCTATTGCACCCCCATAGCTGGGGAATCCACTACTCCCACGTTGTCAACTCCAAAAAGTGAATTACTAGGGTGTTACAGACTTTGTTCCTTTGATGACATAATGAAAGGAGGAGGGTCCATCCCTCCCCTTTGGGGGAACACTCATGAACCTCCTACGTAGTCCACGATTCAGAAAAGTCCAACCTGCTTTCAATGATTGCTCAATCTGCCCTTCCAGGTTGTTGTGGCAAGGGTTGCATCACACTTCTTGTTGAAAAGAAATAGTTGCAATCCCTTAACTCTTTGTGCTATTCATAGATATTAAAACAATGTTAATATAGAAAATCAAATTTATTATGTATGAAAAAGTTCTATTTTATAATAAAATATGGATAAAATATATTAATTTTTTCTTTGTATCCAAGAGGAATTCAACAACAATGTAAACTCTAGAAGTCTAGAGTCTCTCCTCCTCTCTATAAACTGAACACACAACTAGAAAAATTTTGAACTTTGGATCTCTCAGTTTTCTTAAGACTCACATTACTTTCAATCTCCAATTGTATTGTCCCTTAAACATATAAATATTTATTTTTAATTAAAAACATATTATAAAAAAAAATTATTTACAGGTTTCTTAAATATAAATAACTTTATTTAAAAATAGTTAAATTTCAATATTTTAACCCTCTTGATTTAACTAATTCTAACTAAATTGATTATATATTAAAAAATATTTTAATTTAATATAAATAATACAAATTTTTTATACCATCCTAAATAATATAATATATTTATAAATATTTTTATTTTGGAAATTAGAAAATGTAAAATTAGAAAGTGGAAACTATATTTAAAAAATTTATGTTATTTTAATTTTTCTCATTAATTTAAATATTTAACTATTAGTTATTATAATTAAATTCTAAATATATTAATCGTTATAATATTCACTATTCACTATCCCTTTCTAATACCTATCTAATATTAGTGTAAATGTGATTTTGCACGATTGAAAACATAATGCCCTTATTGCTTTGTCTGACTAATGACGCATCACACCCTTTATTTGAAGGTTACTAACATGCTATTTTCATAAGATGCGTTGCAGGGTAAACACAACCATTTACAAAGAATTTGTTGTATCGTAAACATAAAATTACTAAGGAATATATATCATTGAGGGATGAGGTTTATTGTATAGTCAAGTATGATGTATATGTATAGTTTTGTGAGTGTGTCATCAAAATTAAAATTGGTTTACATTGATTTAAATAAAATAAAAAATATTAAGTCTTCATACTAACAATAATTTAAATGATAGAATTTCTTTAAATAATATATTTCTTACTCTACAAAATCAAAATTTTGTTTACCATTCCAATTATATTAAATTTATATTTAAAATAAATCTATAATAATAAACTCCTTAATAATAAACCATGACTTTTTATAACACGTTATCCATATATAAACTTTTTCTGTATAAACTTCAAGGTTACCAACAAAGGCATCTATGGAATTAGATCTTAACGTGACGAACCAGACAACTATCAAATTCACATGGAATATTTTTCACAACAAAATCCATGAAAAATTACTACGTGATATTTAGTGGATTGGTGGACCATGGTAAAGATGGGATAAAAGGAATCTATTTTATTTGATATTTAGTGGATTGGTGGACCATGGTAAAGATGGGATAAAAGGAATCTATTTTATTTTCAAAGATAAAATTTGAAGGAATTTTTATGTTCGATGAATACAGTCTACTTTAAATCAAACACAAGTTGCGCATGGTTATGCCTTACTCTCTTTTAAAAAGTTATGGAATTCTTGTAGAAGGATAAGGTCGTCCTACCCTTTTTATAAAGCAAGCATCCCGTGGCGGGTAAAGGAAAAATTGGAATCCTGTGTAGGAAATGGTCAATTTATTCGCTTAACTTTTGGTGGAGCAGCAGGTAGAGCTGTAGTAACCTGGCTAGCGGGAAACAACTCAGGAGGAGCGAGAGGAAGGGAATCCAATTATGTTTCTAGGTATTCATGCACTCAATTCAATGCCTATTCCGAAGACCAGAGAAGAAATGGAGTTCGAGTGCTCAGTTTGGTTGAACAGTCTGAGAATGTGGGAATGTGGCATGGAATTCTTGTTATTACTGCATTTTTATGCATACTGCAAGACGGCTTGTAGAAACTGCAAGACGGCTTGGCTTTCTACAGTAGTTCTCATTGTTGGAATGGGATGCATACTGCAAGACGGCTTGGCTTTCTACAGTAGTTCTCATTCTTGGAATGGGAGGCGTGGGGAAGAATCTCGGGGTCGAAACTCTGGAGAATTGTTTCGATCATTTGAATTTGCTGGAAGTGTATTAGAGTAGTTGACTACTGGACTAAGAAAGCCTCCTCCATCTGCCAAAGTAGATGGATCTTTCAGCTTCAGAATCTAGTGCTAAGAACTGAACGCTATCACACCCGACTGCAATGTTTAGCAGGTCGTGTGTTCGAGACAGCGCATTGCCACGCGACGATATATCCAGTGAGCGTGCCAATTAGGTCGCTCGTGGATGAAGTATTTGACATTCAATTATCTAAGTCGGGCGTTGAAAGGAAACAGTACGTTACTCTTCGATAGGGTCATGCCTTATTACATCACAGATACAATCTGGTATCAACTGTCCAGCAGAACATTGAGGGCGCGGTTTTATGGCGGGACCAATCTGGTATTCTCTTGCGCCATGAACAGCATATGTAACCATCTGATTTGCTCAATGGAGGAGGCAAGGTAGGTCAATCTTTGGAAAGTGGATGGAGGAAACCTTGCAATTGCAGGGAATTAGGGGTTATGAGCGGTGAAGTCATAGATGGAGGTGCAAAATCACACAAGGGAAGTGCAACTTGGTGCTTGCCACAGGTTAGGTAAAGCACAATTACAGTGGTAAGGACCAGTACAATTACAGTGGCTAAGGTGCATGGAATGTTCTATTATTCATTGTTAAAATGGCTATATATTGATTGAATAATATTCCATTCACTGTAATGTCGTAACATTATATTTTATTTTGTTATAATAATTGAAATGAATACCTTACCATTTTGATTATCACTGTAATAGGGAGTTCTTCTAGAATAATTTTCTGGATCATATTCCTTTTTTATTCAATATATGTGAGGTTCAATTTTTCCATTCATATAACAGTAAGGCAGTTCACAATTAATGATTTTACCAATAATTATTCTATATAATGAAATTTTATTTTAGTTCTGTGGATGTATGTGGTTTAACTGTTAGATAGGGAGGTTTGGTCGTTGTAGTAGTGCAATCTCAAACAAGATTATATATGTTTAGAAATGATTTTTTTTTGTTAAAAAAATTTAAAAAATTGTTATTTTTCATTTTGATGGGCAAAAATATATGTTGAGAGCAGTTCCACGATTTCTTGGTTATTTTATCTATTTGTATATTTATTTTTTTGTGGTGGTTATTTTTCACTTTCATGGACAAAAATTTCACTGGTTAGGTTAACACTAGGTTTCAAAAGTTGTTACTCCTTCCCAGCTAAGGGTATCTAGCTGGTCATCACCGCCATTGTAGTCTAGCCTTGCATGTCACCAAGATTTCCATGAATGTATCATGTCCTGTTAAGAAGGTTCCTCTGGAGAAATTCGAGGCCCTGAACTGTTATAATTGATACAAAGGATTCACGGTCGGTTTGTGAAGGCATTGAAGCGATTTGACTCAACATTTTGATTACTACGATCAGATGGCCATTACAGTTCGAGTCACGAGAGAGCGTCGGGAAACGTTATCTTCTGGTTAGATTGTTTTGAAGGGTTGATCTTACACGGCCATCCGCATAGTCGTCTGGGTTAGGACGAAAGCATGGAGTAATTGCATAGTTGTGGCAATTATTTTTACATAAGTTTAACAATTATGTGTTTTTTGTTTCCAAAGTTATGAAAATTCCAGGATATTTTGAAAAAATTTAGTAGAATTTTTTGTAAATCTCAGTGA
Organism: Pinus taeda; assembly: GCA_000404065.3. Classification (NCBI taxonomy): domain Eukaryota; kingdom Viridiplantae; phylum Streptophyta; class Pinopsida; order Pinales; family Pinaceae; genus Pinus; species Pinus taeda. The sequence goes on from APFE031612815.1 coordinate 255,957, forward strand.
AAGTGGTTAAAATTTATAATTTTAGGTGTTTATGAAGTTTTTAATAGTGCTGAATCTAGTTTTACTGTATAAAACATGATTCAAACAGTGAGTCTGAAAGAATTTTTGAAATTTTTTTACCCTACCACTTTTAACAGTACAACCAATTCATCCCTTCCATAAAGAGTCACAGCAATTCCTCGACCTCCCTAGACGACTCCATTCTTTTTCACCCCCATTGTTGTATACAGGAAGTGATTAGATCTGCGTTCTACATTTTGAAATATTTTGAAAATTTTAATATATAACGGCTAAATCAACTAGTTATAAGAAATAACAACTCTTTCTCAATCGGTTTGAGTTTGATAATGATGTCAGAGGTTCGAACAATCATTCAGGTAACAGTTTCAGAACAGTACACTGCTATCTGATAGCTGTAAAACCATAATTACAATGGCAATTCCTCCGCCTCTATAGATAGTGTAAGCAATTCCTCCGCTTTCATAGACGATTCCATTCTTTTTCACCCAACTATTGTATAGGGTAAGTGATTAGATCGAATATTTTGAAAATTTTAATATAAGAGCCCAATCAACTAGTTATAAGAAAGAACAACTCTTTCTCAATCGGTTTGACTTTGATAATGATGTCAGATGTTCCAACAATTTCATTCAGGTAATAGTTTCAGAACAGTATACTGCTATCTGTGGACGGAGTTAAAAAACCTCTGTGGCCCTATAACTGTAAAACCATAATTACAATGGCTGTGTTCTTTCTACAATTAAAACTACAATTAAACGCTTTGTCGATGCGAATTTTTAATGCTAAAGTAACCCCGAGATCAGGCGTGTCTGGCTATTTTATCGGGCTCACGTATGACTGTTAATTGCGACTAATTGTCTTATCGTGATTACAAAATCACAATTTCTCAAAACGATATCCACTAATATGGAGGGGTAGTGTGACGGGATGAAAGGTGATACATGTTGATTTTATGGTATCGGTGACATTATTACGTTGTTAAGTACTCATTTTGATGAAAATAATGGATATTAAATGCCATGGAAATGAGACTTAAGATGTTCCTTATTTCAAAAGTTTATCTTCGTGAACTGGTATCTAGTAGGAGTACTTTGAACTAGGTAAATGGGTAATTAGTAGGAGTATTTTGAGTAGGTTTAGCATCATCAACATTACCGATGGTGGGTGGAAGGCTTACTCGAGCTTAATGGTAAATGATAAAATGTATCTTTTAAAATTGAATTCATATAGACGAGAAAGCAAACTATACACCCAAGTATCTAAACTATCAATATTGGATTCAAATTTCAATTTCAAGTATGTTTTAGTTATTCATTTGATCTAAATTACTTAGTCCATTTTTAATCTAAAATATTCCGATGCCAATTAATGTGTGACTATGTAGGGATCTTAACTATTTAGGTTATTTTTGTAATGTTGAATTAATTCTAGGTTAATTGTTGTGTGATTATCATATTGGATTTTAGTATAGTTGTGTTAATTTTAGAAGGTTTCTATATTTTTAATTTAATTATAATTAGCTTTTTTTAAGTATATAGTATTGATGATCATGATATCTTAAGAAACCTTATTTATAAATCAAGAATCTTTATGTTTTTCTAAAATGTATATAGTTTAAGTTACATATTAATTATTTTTGTCATTAATAATAATATAATTATTGTAAATAAAGTTATAATTTAGTTAATTCTTACGACTTTTTTTTCTTCTTAATTTTAACAACTTAATATGTATGTTGAAGGTTATTTTTTATGCTTATTAGTCTTGGCAAGGCAGAACCCTAGCAATCAATTTTGTTGCTGACCACTATTAATTTAACATTGACCAATGCAAGTTACAATGTTTAACATTGAAAAAACAAATATTTGATTTTCAATATTAATGAAAAAATATTTTTCAAAAATTTGATTGGACCATAACTTTGAAGGAGTTATTGTAGTCTTTGTTCCATGTAGATAACTAACTCATTTTTTTTGTCATAATTTTTGGATGTAGTAGTATTCATGCCATGATTTTTAAATATTTGTGCATTCATTTTTCAAGGTTATGCTTCTTCCCACCATAATGTAAGCAAGCATTTGCAAAAAAAAAGGAATAGGAACAAGATGGAAATAAATATATCTACTAGGCATCCTTATCTCTTAATAGGAAATTAAAGAATGAAGACTTTTCATATTTGAATATAAACAATTTTGATTATTTTATATAACATATTTAAGAATATAAGAAATAACAATATTTTGTTCATATATTTAAAACAACATGACAAACAAAAGAAGCTTCCCACAAACAAATAAACTCAACAAGTATTCTACATGGATCGTTGAGGAAGTTATGTCCAATAACCCTCACCTTACAATTTTAGAATCTAAACAGTTGCTCTAACAATTTGGAACTAGACTTTGGTTTTGGTTTTTTCCTTTTGTTTCCACCTCTTAAATTACCATTAATGCCATTATCAATACAAAAAATTGGATTCTTCATTGATAGTAAATACTCACATGAGTATTCCATTATGGGTTTTTGACATTTCTTCTAAAAAAGCCTTATAAACATCTTGGGTTCTCTCATTCATCATGAAATATGTGTACACAGTGTTTTATAGTGTTTCTTGTGTTGTTTTAATTTGTCAATCTTTCTCTATATCACAACAAATTCTCAGATTTTCTATTCGTTCATGTATGGTTTAGGGATTTTTTGGTTATGTAAACCATTTGATATTTTCAATAGCATGCAACATTTTATCATAGTTTTTATTTCTATAAGCAAGTGGGTACTTTTAGAATTGCAGTCATATGGCATTTTTTACTTCAAGAGATCTGGAATATTGAAACAACTATAGATCTTGTAATTCTATCATGTTGTATAGAAATCACTTAGGCTATTGAATAGAAAACATCCTTGGAAAAGTGGAAAAACAAATATGGTCATCGCAAGTAATGTTTTGTATGAGAAGTGCTTGGAAAAGTGGAAGGAAAGAGTTGATGAAGACAAACACGTGGATTTATGAGATAGAATATTGAAAAAATTTCTCAGGTGGAAGATTTGAAACGATTAAGCAATGTTATTGTATGGGCATGCCAAGTTTTTCTTTGCGAGGGGAGGTTGATAGATGAGCATCTAAAGAACTTCCAAGTTTGAGCATAAAGAGCATGTAGCAGAAAAAATCGAAGCTTAGGGGGAAAAGGAAAAAGAAGTGAAGATGAAAGATATGAAGTATTATTACAAGTGCAATAAAATACATCTACATATAAAATAGTTTGGATGCAATCACATTTTGAGGCATGCAAAATTAGTGCACAATTTTGACTTAATAGAGAAGCACTAGATGTTTGAGGGAACAAGTCGAGGAGGAGAGTGAAAGGAAAAGAGGGTGGAGCATCAACTAGGATTCAGGTGAGAGAAACAATGGATCCAAGAGTGTATTATGTAAATGATATACTTTGCAAATTAATAATCGTGAGAAGATATTTGCCACTGAAAGTGTGTATTGGTTTTGAATTTTATTGTGTAATTACTGGTTCACATTAACATTACTAGTCTGATTACTTATTTGCAAGACCTTGTACAGACAAGTTGATGAAATGGGACATTGTGCCTAGACTGCGTCAAGACTCATGATAGCACATAGTGTGTATGATCTTATCAACTTGTAGATACTAAAGTTAGTTTTTGGTCTATGAATAAAGAGTTCCTAAAAAATAGTTTTTCCCTTGCAAACTATAGTGCCCATCAATTCAATTATTGAAGAACATCCCTCCTTAGCCCCTACTTTTCTACATGAAAACTTTTTAAAAGGTAAAATAGCCACATACCTACAAGGTGACATATATATGATATCCACAGATTTTTATATGTTTCCATTTAGTAGTGTGGTAAATGCCAAGAAACATTTAGTTACTAGAATGAATTGAATCTCACATCAACCACAAATTAGCAAAAACATCTTCTTGTTGATTTTTTTATATCTTTATAGAGTAATCATTTCCCTTGAGTGAATATAAAGGTTTAATGTGTTTGATTCCAAATGATATGAAATTCTTAAATTGTCTATTAATATAGCTGATTGTGATGATTTCATAATCATGGAGATATATTATGTACCAAAATTTTACATGTATAAGATATATTTTTGGAATCATTTAACTACAGTTAACTAGTTACACTGATTAACACAATTCATATATCAATCATTACAGAGTGATCATGTTTATATGTTATTTACAGTCCAAATTTAATGGTGGAGGAGAAAGATTTTAAAATCTTTGTTTACATGAATGGTCATAGAAGCACACCATTGCAATGAATTTTATAACATTCATGACATTCATTACAAATTTAATTTGATGCTACCAACCTAGAAATTTCCTTATTGATCAACAATGATATCATGTGTAGGTGGACAAAAAAGGATTTTATGTTGAGTTATTATCAAAACGATAACATTTTCTAATTAAGCTTATAGGAATGTCTACATTATCAAATTCAAATAACATTTTTTAATTATGCTTAGGTGTGTCTATTTTGGAACATGATTTTCATAATTTTAATTTAATTATTAATAATTATTAAGTGGATGGTAGGATTAAACTTCCACCCAATATTATAGAATATTTTTAGTAGTAGGATCAAAGGTTGAGATTTATCTCAAAAGTAGTTTTATGCCCTTTCTACATTTTTAATTAAATTAATTAATTTATAAAATATCATATGAACAAGTTTCACATGAAATAAGTTATACATTATCAAATTCAAATAACATTTTTTAATTATGCTCATAAGTCGTGTCTATTTTGGAATATGATTTTCATAATTTTAATTTAATTATCAATAGCTATTAAGTGGATGGTAGGATTTAACTTCCATGCAATATTTTAGAAATATTTTTAGTAGTAAGATCAAAGGTTGAGATTTATATCAACAGTAGTTTTATGCCCTTTATACCCTTTTTATTACATTAATTAATTTATGAAATTTCATATGAACAGTTTCACATGAATAAGTTATGGGTTTTTGGGCATGTTTTATTGATAAGCCATGATATTGGTTCATAGTATTGTACAAAAAATTATTTACAAGTTATGAATCTCGAACATTAAGATTATCCTTATATGTATATATTTTTAATTCATATATTAATCTCTTTATACTTAAAAATAAAGTTATACTTACTTAAATTTTATGAATTTTTTTGACAATATAAATCTTACAATTTTTCTAAAAACATAACATCCACTTACATGGAAGGGACTATGTTGTTGCCTTGAGCACCTGTTATGGATTGATTTGTATGAACATTTACCAACCATTTAATTTATAAAGATGGTAACTCAATAAGCATCATGACACTTACTTCATGATACATCTCATATTGTGAATATTAAAAAAATTAAAACATTTAAGTAAATTATAACTTTATTTTAAATTATTATTAATAAAGTTATAAATAAATAGTCTATGATTTAAGCATTATGTACATTAAAAAAAATATGTAATAAAACTCTTAATTATGGATAATCTCCCACATTACTATGAATTATTAACATGTAAATAGACTTTGATATAATACAATGAATTATTAATAGCACAAGCCCAAAAAATTTATAACTCATTTCACAATCAATTATTTTTTTTATATTTTATTTGAATTTAATTCTAATAACTCTTTATTTAAATTGAAAATAGAAAGGCGCCAATTACCTTTAAACTAAAATTGAACTCTTTATTCATGACTCATATTAAAAATAATTCCTTACCATCCATGTATTAATTATTGATTGGTTGGAGAAGTGAATTCTATATCTATGTGTAATTCCTTTCATTGAGTTGACACATGCCACTTTTAAGATAAAAATAAAATATTCTCTATATAAAACAAATGTCCAATATAATTAAAAAACAAATGAATATATATATATTATATATATATATATATATATATATATATATATATATATATATTTTATTCTCTCGATTCCCCAAAATAAATAGATAATATTTTAATACTAGCTTATTTGCATTTGTAAATACATAGGGTTGGGCTTGTATATTGGAAAAATATTTGGAAAAACGATGCTATATATTCTTGTTGTCGCCCTTTAAAAAAAATGTTGTTACTAAATTCATTATTTTCATATAGTAAATGGGAGCTTGTAATTATTTGCATTATTAAAAGGTTTTTTTAGCTAGTTAGATGACTTCTAACCCTAGGATATGGATTCTTTCCTTTTACTTTTTTCACATTATTTAATATAATTAAATTAAGAAATATATATGCATGCTAGAACACACACACACACACACACACATATATTCACACACAGACCTACACAATGGGTTTGCAACTACAAAATTGAAGACGCTAGAGGAGAATATAGTAAAGAGCCCAATGATAGAGGAAGATATAGAACATGAGAACAAAACAAATGCAATTGTCATAAATACAAACTATTTTCTATATATTGTTGTATCTCACAATATCATATTTTTAGGCATCAAATTATGTTTAAGATAAATTGTGTATCTTAAGAACACAATCTAATTAGTTAAGTGAATATCCCAACTACACACTCAAACTAGGAGCTAAATCCAACTAGCTAACAATCATTATACAATGATAGATATTTCACAATAAGCACAAGACAAGTAGGAGTTATTATCTCTTATACCCTCCCTTAAAAATTACTTTCCTTTATTTCTAATTTATGTTTGGTAAAGTATTCATCAACATGTATAACCATTTGAAAATCTTATAGAGTGAAATCCAACAAATTGCATTATATCTATTATAAAGATATAGTCCTAGTTCAATTCTTGAGTTCCTATATTTCCAGGAAAAGTTCTAAATCAAAAAATATAAAATTCAACTACTGAACCACATTCCTCAACTTGTGTCATAACCTCACTAGTATACTACAATCCACACACATCTTTCTACAACTAAAGATGGACTGTTTCGTAGATCTACATTTATTGAACTAACTAGACACCATCCATATTGACTTGTACTTCCACTCAATCCCTCAACGATATAATTCCTTCAAACCACTAAATTAACTCTCTGTTCATAATGAATGAACTACTGGCCATTCTATGGAAGTACTTCCACCTATGAAAGTATATTGGTTTCATCCACTGTACTCGTAAATTATCTAGGAAGGCAATCTAGATATTGAATGCACCCGACTTAGTATTACACTATGACCTTTTTCACCTTATTGTAGAAATTCATCATCATCTATTTAAAAAGGAAAGAAAAATTAATTTTTTTTTTTCTACTAACAATAGTCTAACTACACCACCATGAAGAGGTTCAAGAGGTTCTTAATTAATATTTGAACAATTTAGATTATATATAAGTTTCTTACATGGGTTGGTCACCTTGATTTGCCTAAAGTAATTACATCATTGGAATAGATGCTTCAAAGGCATCCTCAACATAATATATTACATATAACCAAGTTGTAATGATAGAAAAACATCTCTCCTCTCCTCTATATACTCATCATATCTCTCACTCCCACTTAGCATGTTGGAGTACAAGATGCCGAAGATACTTGGAGTTCTATTAGTAACTAAGCCATGATGTGTTGCAATAAGCATAAATAATATATGGCATTTGAGGCCCATGTAACATTCCATGGTGCAATGTAGAAATATATTAGCCCATGGAATTCTTCCTCATAATTTAAGGTGTTTGAGTCCCATTTGAGTCGTGTGTCACATTGTGGTAGACCCTTCCATGTCATGTTTGAGTCCCATTTGAGTCCCATGTTACACTATGGCAGACCCTTTTATGTTGCACTGTGCCATGATATTAACCCATGATGTATTGTGGCTCATCTTTGATTCTCCAAGATGCAAGTCATACATTCTACATGTGAAATCAAACAACCCTCTTATGTCTGTGATCTTCTTTTCAATGATATTGATTTACAACTTTTTGATCAAATGAGTAAGATCTAAAATATCGTAGATTATGGTAATCATTGATCTCTATTCTCATCACAGAATTATTCTACCCAATTTATCATGTTGTTAGCCTTAAGAACCATATCCTAATAAGTGAGCTCTTCGTATTAAATACCAATCCTATATGTAATCATTGTGCTTGTTCTCATCTTCTTGTTTGTTGTTTTCCCATAGGTAACATCACATATTTATCCTAATTAATCGCATTGAATTAAATAGTACATGAGAATAGATAGTATAACATGATTAGATATAATGTATACTAGAACAGACATGATTAAGCTAAATAATTTGTACCTTACTAGATCAGTCTTTGAGGGGAAGAAATAAATATCCTGATATATTTCTTTCTTTGAGGGATACTTAACTTTCCTTCCTAGTCTATATTTATTTTGTTTTTCCACCTTTGTCTTGTGCTTTAACACAAAAAATGTACTTTAACATAGGTAATCTGTTTCTTTCACTTACTTTCTTTCTTTTTTCATTCTTATTCTGTGCATGAAAGGAGTCTCACCTGTCAAAATATTCGAAGTATTGTAGGATCTAAGACACAATAGACAATATCCAACTAAGATACTACTAGTTGAGAGTTGATATGGATAACTAAGTTCCATATACTAAGCATAATAGTTCCTGCTAAATGTTCATATTCCATGACCGAAACTCTATGTCCTCTTCAAACTCTATGTCCTTTGTAAACACCATAGAAATTGAACAAGATAAAGAGGTCTCGACCAAGTGTTTCTTATAACAAGATGCATAGTGACTTGAACCACGCTCCATTCCTTCATTAGTCACTACACTTAATTCTGTCATTAAAGAATGACCTTTTCTGCTTAAGAGTTGCTTGTCAACGCCTTCTTCCTAGTGTCAATTTCAATAGTTTTTTTTGCATAACAATCTGGAACTCCAACTGAATTTTCATTATAAATACTTAGCAATACCTAAAGGCCAATGCAGGAGATGACCATCAAAGCCTGAATCACCATGTGGATAATCTTGCCCTGTATTTGAGCTACTTCCAAATGAAAATGTATGATGTTGAAATCCTAATAATGGGGAGTTTGTAGGTTTTCAATTCTTGTACATGCCATTCTATGCAATTTAATTTTAAACTAGCAAGAACATGTTCCTACGTGTCCCTACAATAAGGCATATATTTCAATATATTTCCTTCAAAATTTGAGGAAGTGGAAGATCCACGAATGGGAGAATCATTGATGTATTTCTTTCCCCTGCAAATAATGTTTGTAGGAGGAGACCAATCTAAACAAGAAGGAGTGGCCTATGAGAACAAGAAATATGGGAAACCAGATCTGAAGAATTTGTTGCATGCTAGATGAGTTTTGAAAAAAGCACTGAAGAATTTGTTGGAGCTATTCAAGAACTCAAGAATTTGTTATAGGCTAGATGAGTTTGGATGCAAGCTCTCAAGATTTTGTTATAGGCAAGATGAGTATGGATGGCTTATGGATCTCTTGGAGACTATTGAAATGATAATTATTATGTAAGAGCATGTTTAATGCATGCAGGTGGGTCCATGGTAAATGAGTCTCCGAATGGCTACCACATATGTTATATTCCATAAAGACCCAAGTTTTTTTAAAATCATATTTATTAAAAAGTTTTTGTGTATATCCTTTATTAATGTATTTAATATTTTATTAATTAATTTAATATTTTGGATGATTCTCCATCATCATTGAAGTTTTCTTATGAAAATATGAAAACATGTTATTTATCTCAACATTTTTACTATGCACCTAAGGCATTTCCTCCATCCTTTGCACTATGTATGGCCCGAGCAGTGTTGTTGGTTGTCCTAAAGTTCTATTGTCCTTACAACTTATGGCATCTCTGTACCAGGTTGTAGTTGTTGGTCCCTCTCCCCCTCGAAGGCTTGGAATTACTTTTATTGTGAAAATTTTTCATATTTTCTTTAATTTTTCAATTGTAAAGAGTTATCCATGTGCTTTCCTTATGAGGTTAGATTTCAAAGGGAAATGGGAAGCCCTTCTCTCTTTTCTAGTTTCAATTTCACCCTCTCCATTGTGTTACCCAGGACAACTACAAATGCTATCCCTACTGACTTGATTGTGTCCTCTTCTTGTACCGCCTTCCACTTGAGCCCCCACCCTGATAAAATTATCAAATTGAAAGGGTTCTTTGGGGTTGGAGTGAAGGTGCAAAGCTTATTTGAAATGGTATCGAAGCTTGTTCAAGCTCCAAATCCCCTAGTTGTAATCCTTGAAATTCTGCTTCAAAAGAAGGTGAGATTACCTCAAATCATAAAGAGTTTCCTCTTAATTTGATCTTTTTGTATCTTCCTAATTTCAAGAATTGTGTAAGGTCATTTTTCCTTCTAGCAACTCATATAAGGGGTGAAGTATTTCCATTCTATAGTAAATGGATATGATGCATTAGAAGTATTTTTTGGATTTTTCTTTGGGAAAAAATGATAGTCAATCCTCTGGTTCTTTCTTAAGGTATTTATTTTTGGTGTAAATGTTTCTTGTTTGAGAATTAGTGTAAATGTTTCTTCTCTCAAAATTGGCATTTCAAGCATCTTCAATGTCCATGGAAAATACAGAGAAACCAAGTTTGATATTGTTTTCTTGGCTCAAGTTTTGTCTCTTGGAGTCATGCATCAAGCTAGGAGGTGTGGAATTATTATTTTTTACATTACCTTAATAATGGTTCTTTCTTTACAATACTTTTTTCTCCTCTCCTAGCTTAGTAATCCTTCCATTTATCCCTTTCCTGGTTAAGCAACTAGCTAATTCTTGGTAGGCATTATGTTAGGCCCAAACCTGATCACTTGAGCCAAAAAGTCTTGCTAATCATTAGGAGCTTGACACACTCACATCTAACATGGTCACATAGATTAATGAGTCAATCACTGATGGAAAAGCATGGATGGTGTGATCTTCCAATTAGAAGGAAGCTACGATTGATAGAAATTGAGGAAGCATTCAAGATTTAATCAATCTCATTTCTTAAATTATTCATTTCTTTTTTTATTCCATTTTGTTGGGAAACTATAGTATCAAGGAAAAGGAAAATCCCAGGAAGAAGGCTAGAGGCACACAATTCAAGCTAAAGCACTTGTTTTTGCTTTGGGATAAAACTCAAGTAGCTATAGGGAAACTTAAGTTTTCTTGTTTCTGGTTTGGATGCAAGTTGTTGAGTACATTGGAAAATATACATACAAGGTGTACGAATGTATAAGTTTGTATCCACACATATGTATTTGTCTATACTATGTCCTAATTACAAGATGAAGAGTATATTTCATCTTATTTTCCCCTTTTATGCAAGAGCTTTGATTTGGTCTTAAATTTGGGGCAACATGATGGAGAGCTTAATTGAATTGAATTATCTAGAATTGCAATTGGTAGGTGAGAGCCATTTCATTTTCATTGAATGTTGTTGGAATTTTTTACTGGGTAGGTAACATCTATTTTATCTATATTTTTGTTATGATGTTGAGGATTATTTTATGTGTAAGAATTGGTCAAGGTTATAAAATTGTCTACACCTTTCTTGTCAAATTATGCTAAGCCACCTTGCTTCTAATTTCATTCTAAGAAATAGGGAGCTTGTGAAGGGATGAAAATCATAGTAAAGTGAACCTGAAACTGACAGAAAGTCATGAAAACAGGCTAAAAATCATAGTTAAGTGAACCAATCTCTAGACCTCAAATCATGATGTTATATGTGTACATATTTGGAGATATCGTACTACTGAATCATCTCTTCATAGAACTCCCATGCCATATATCTATGTTTGGATTGAAACACTACATAAAGAATGCTATTAGACGCCAAAAAACCTAATATGAAGCCACAACTCTTGATCATACCTAATGTATCCTTGGCTTTTAGGATCATTCCCAAATGGGAGTATAACTTAACAAGAATATAAATAACAAAACACAGAAAACACATGAGACACTGCATTGCGAGCCCTATAAGTTTTCGTCAATCCATCAAAAACTAAAAACTTATCACATTCTAGCCTTAGTCAAAATGTGAATATTAACACACCTTGATTGAAGGATTGACTATGAAAGGAAAGCAAAAATGTCATGAGAATGTGGAACTGGGAAACAACATCCCTTAACTTGCATCACAATGGTAAGAATCTCCTTATAAGTTATATCAAATAAAATATAAATTTCTACTCTGTGTGTTATCTATATCACAAATGTAGAATTGGACAAACTAAATTCAAACTAAATTTATATAGATATATTATGTGTGCTTCACCTATACCTAACACTAAAGGGGAAAAAATCCAAAGAAGTAACTTATGCCATGGATTAGGATTCAAAATGAGAGACTACAATCACTTTTACAAACACTCCATTCCACCAGAGGTATAAGCCATAATAGGTTCCTCATTACCACTTTCTTTGGGAATAAAATGGATATATAAGTGTTTCTGCTTCCAAAATAATTTAACTCAATACATAAAGATCAAGTCTAGTCTATTTTCAAAGCCCTTAATTGTCATATTTTGAAAGCCCTTAGTTATCCATAACGTTCTTCCTATTCATGACCTATCTAGTGTGGTTTTTTTGCTTATAGTGATTAGATTGTGGAAATTATTACATATGAATGATACCTATGAAACCTTGATTTTAAACCATCATATGTAGTTTTATAAAGATGCTAACATTGCTCTCTCCCAGGTCATGAAACTTAACAATGAATTTTTATGCTTGTCTTGTATTCTTCATCTTCATAGTCGATTTTATAATGAAGCTAACTTGGCTCTCTTGCACATCATGAAACTTAACTGTGAGGTAATGCTTCTTGATCTTACGTTGACCAGAGGGAGGCATCCTTCTTTGTAAGGTATATTAGGTGACATGCCATTTGCAGCTGTTCTATGGCTACTTAATCCCCCTTGAGCATAGATTTTTCATTTACGTTATGTACAGAGATTTTTTCCATACAAACTAAAGGGTATTGGTGGATTCTCAAAGGTAAGGTCTTGTTATAAGCTACTTGCATCAACTTTGACAAGATGCTTGGGATAAAGTTTGACAAGATGCCTGGGATTGAATGCCTTATGCACTGAATTCTCGACAAGGTGTTTGCCTTATGCACTCAATAGAACTTGCAATAAAACCATGCCAAATTGAAGTGAACTAGGTGTCCACATCTCCTTGGGAAGTGTTCCCTTCATAGGAGTAGAACAATCCTCATATAACAGGAATACTCCCTGCTTATAAATGATCCATCTTTAGTTTACTATATCTAGTAGGAGTAAATGGGCTATTGTTTCTCTTAGTTATGACAATCACATCTCTTTGAAGGAGGTTATGATAACAACATATTGGAAGGTGCTCTGCTCCATTTAGGAATTGTATGGCTAAAAAAATTCAATGATTGTGCTTTTTTTTCTTCAATTGACATTGGTAGGCACTCGCTACTCCACAACTCCCCTTGTTTTAATTACTCACATAGAAAAAACCCATGTTAGAAATTAATTGTAGTATTCTCACCTACACTAATTGTACATAATTAGAGAGAACTAAAATTTATATCTTTTGCATATTTCGAGGCTCTCCCTATACACTCAAACTAGTTCTAATACCAAGATAAAATAAAATTATTGTCCACACAGTATTTTCAATATTTTTACATCAAATTAGTGTTCTAATAAATTGACTATTTTAACCACACATTCTAACCACAATCTAATCAGTTGAGATATTATGTCAACTAGACGCAAGAAATACGAACTAAATCTAACAATACCAATAGTTTACGTGTAAACATCTCTCATTTACATATAATTAAATAATATTTTAGTGTTATTCACGATAGTGTGAGTGTGAGGTACCATAATATTTCATGTCACAAATGCATTTTCAGTGTGAGGTATATCTATATTTAATGTTCTAAACACTATGGAAATGATGGTAAGTATTTAAATAAATATAGAGATTTGATGTGTGTAATGCTAATAATACTTGGTAGTATATAATTTTTTATTTTCTTATATATATATAACATATTATATATATATATATAATTATATATTATATATATATATATATATATATATATACAGAGAGAGAGAGAGAGAGAGAGAGAGAGAGAGAGAGAGAGAGAGAATGTTCATAATACTTGGCAGTATATAGATTTATTTTTTTTTTTTTTTTTATTTTTTAATATATATATAATTGTTTTTTTCTCAAAAATTATTTATAACCCCATAAAATTAGTCATTTCATCTACATAAATCAATGAAAAAAAAATATAAATATAAATTTAAAATTTTTCATAGTCTATTTTTAATTTTCAAAATATTAAACTTAATATTTATATTTTTTCAAAACTTTAATAGACTTTATAAAATCTATTTAAGAATTCCAAAACTAATTAAAATGAATTGTCCTTTACTAAAAACAAAAACAATATAAAATGCATTTAAAAATTCCAAAACTAATTAAAAGTCAATTGTTTTTTACTAAAAAAACATAAATAATATAACCTACCATGAATAGGTATAAAAATGACGTTTGTAAATTTTCCTAAAATTATTTTGAGTGAATGATGAGCCTTGCTGATCAAATATGAGAACATATTGAAACAAAGTATCATTTTAAGTGAATGATTATCTTGGTTGTCTCATTGTTGATTGAATGTGAGAATATACTTAAACAAAGTTAAAGCATTAGATGCACTAATAGGGTAAGACCTGTGATCTTGTTGGCTTGCTAGCTCTACTATAAGTTAGATTATTCCTATATTAATTTATGGTATCTATTTACATATCTCAATCAATTTTCTTTAAATATAATTATACTGCCATTACTATTATTTTTATAATAAAACGAATGCAAAGAAAAAGGTCACATTTTTGCTTGCAATATCCTGTGATATGAATGGGTAGTTGGACAAGGAATTAAAGCGCTTATATGTAATGCAATGACAAGATACATATGATGTTTACTGTTATTGTGTAGCTATTGTGATATGTTAACAAAGTGTTTTGGAATATTTTGATAATAGGGTAGTAAATATGAAGGGAAAGAGAATAAGAGAGTAAAATTTAAATATTTTAGAAAACAATACATTAAAATTAAGTTTTTTTTAAGGAAAATAACTTACTTTTCCTTGTAGTTATTTATATCTATTGGCTTAAAGATATATTTTGAATATTATTATTAATAATATGTTTCAAATCAATCAAGAAGATTATGAATATCTAAGATGGGGTGTCATGCACTTGCAAATAGAGTGTCTCTTACATGGCATAGAAAGGATGTTGGCCATTACACAGTTCTAGGAATAAGGTAGGTACAATGCCATTCATAATTTGCTCATTTTGTTTTGGGTGATAGAGAATCAAGTCAGCTCATAGTATATTCAAATGGGGGAGCAAGAACACCAACACTAGCTAACCGACTTCGTAAACTCCACTTTGATGCTAGCATGTTTCACATTCTTTGCTATGTTTTGGTAGGTGCAGGTTGGCTTGCATTGGTGATCTCTTGGGTGTCATGGTAACTCTCAACATGATGGTTGCAGAGCCGAACAACTAACTAGAAGTGACCCAACCCAGATTGTTGTAGGGTCTTTAGTGCTGGTTTTGATATAGTCATAGCTCTCAACATAGTTCAAGGGTTGAAGAGATGAATAACTAAATGGAAGGGACTCAACCCCCATTGGACGAGGGGCTTTATTGATGGCCCACTAGCACATGAAAACAATAGTACATGCATGACAAATGGAAAGAGGATAATTTTCTTGGAATATTATAACTATTCACATTGATGAGCCTAAAAAGTTTTAGTTTTGTTAAGGGTTTATGGTTTTAGTGACCAAGGTATTTTTCTATGTTGTTTATTGTAATGAACCTTATATATAAATACATTTCAAATCTATTGTAAGTTGCTTCAAGAAACTAAGTTTGAGAGAGTGGACGAATACTAAAATGATCTACAACTCAATCATCTCAGTGTTTTCTTATTATTTGATAATAACATTTGTCAATTCCCATTTTTTTTTATGACTAACAAGTTCAAGGTCTATCCACGGTCTCTTTAAAACAATGTAAATTATCAAACAAGAACTATAACTGTTTTTTTGAAGTAGCAAAAAGTCATTTGATTTTGAAAAGTGCTAATTTAGAATACATATTTTTATTGGAGCATATTGTTAACACTTTAAATTTTTTATGTATCAAGTATGGCCATTTTTTTTAAATTGTTAGTGATTTTCATGCTGCTTTTCAAAGATGTTGATGCAACATCACCCCGTTTTTTAAAGGGCTTATTTTTTACACTTTAAATTTTTTATGTATTAAGTGTGGATATATTTTTTTAAATGTTGATGATTTTCATGTGGATTTTGAGAAACATTAACATTTCTTAAGGCACATTTTTAACACTTCAAATTTTCTTATACCCTAAGTATGCACAATTTTTTTTGTAAATGTTGATTAAGATGCTTTTCAAGAGTCTTCCAAACATGTGTTTTTTGTTTTTCTTTGCAATGTTTTTTATAATGAAAGTTTTAGATTCTTTTGAAAAATTAAAAAAATAATAATAACAATAATATTTTGAGGTTAGAAATTTTTATATATTTGTATATCGTTAATGAATACTTCAATACACATAAAATAATTGTCACTAAGAAATAACAATTTTAAACACTAGGAAAGGTATACATTTTTGTATATAGATATAATTAAAAAAAATACGTATTTCAAGACCTTTTCGCTAAAAATGACATGTTAAATAATTTTCTTAAAGAAAAATTGAATATAAAAAGTTGGAAAAATAACAAATTTTATGAGAATTTTATGAATTTTATTTCAAATATAATGACATTTGAAGTTTATTTATTTATTTTATTCTAGAAAAATGATTCATATAAAATTTTAACTTAAAAAAAGAGTTAAAAAATAAATAAACATACAAAAAAAAATATAGAAATAAAGGAAAAAACAAAATCCTTAAAAGTAAAAATGAAAGATAAAAAATACAATTAAATTTTGGAAACAAAAAACATTGATAAAAAAAAAAAATAATAAACAATTTTTTTTTAAATAATTAAAGAAAAAACCATTAGAAAAAATTAAAATGAAAAAAAATTAAAGTGAAAAAAAGGAACATCAAAATAAAATAACAAAAAGCAGGATACATAAAAAATAAATAAAAACAATAAAAATAATTAAAGTTAAATTAAATAGAAAAAAAACACATTTTAAAAACTTAAAAAAAAAAAAAAACGCATTCCCACAGGCCTTGGGTGAGGCAATTTTGATTCCGAGAATCAGCCTTGCACCACCCATGGCTTGTGGGGCCGCGCCTTTCGCATGGCTTAGTCGATGGCCCTGCCCTACTAAAGGCCAGTTAGGTTGTGGGTTTGGGCAGCATGCAACTCCCACACCCGCATAGCCTTGCAACCCAAAGCTTGGAAATTTCATTCTCGGAATTAGATTACAAAGCTCAAGGATAGTTGACAATGGACACTGATTTTATTTTTTTTTAATTGTAATGTTTTTAAATGTTTTTTTAATTTTTTTTTATTCTTCATGTTTTTTCATTTTGTTTGTCTTTGTGATTTTTTTTTCTCTAAATTGTTTAATTTTTTGTTAAATTATGTTTTTTGAAAATATTTTTTGTATTTTTATTTATTCATTTATTTAAGTTATTTTCCTTATTTTACAATTTTTGTGTTTGAATTTTTTTTTGTCTTTTTTATATGTATTTTTAATATTTGATTTTTTGCCAAGTTTTTGAATTTCTAATTTTTTTTATATATATTTTTTACTTACTTGTTATTACATTTTAAAAATTTTGTGTATTTTTGTTTTTTTTTAATTTTTCTCAATGTTTTAATTTTTGTTTTCTTTATTTTTGGGTAACATTTTTTTATTTTTATTTTTATGTTTTAATATAGATTTTTATTTACTTGTTATTATTTTTTAAACTTTTTTTTTGTGTTTTTTTTGTTCTTGTTTTTGTTTTTTTCAATGTTTTAATTTTTGTTTATTTTGTGTTTTTAATTTTTATGTATTTATTATTTTGTTTTATTTTATTTTTTCGTGTAGTGCATGTGTCAATCCTCGACTAGCAACCCAATCTGATTATGTGTCATTTGAAAGTTCATTTTAAAATTTGTGTTATAATGGATTGAGTATGTCTCTACAATGTGTCAATTTCATCATTGGTCTTTAAATTTTCATTACAATGGGTCAATGGTTGATTTTTAATTTTTTCTTGCAATGTGTCAGGTTGTATTAGGCTAAGATTTTAAATTCATTACACTTTTAGCATTTAAAAGAGAAATTACTCTTGGTATAATGACTCTTTCAATCAGGTGCTCATTCATAAAGTTTTTTTAATCATAAATTTTTTCTATAATGCATGATTGAAAATTTTAAAACTTATGGTTTATGGAAGTCATGATCTTTGATTTTAATTTCATGGTTGAAAAATTGTCCACAATTTTAGGTTTTTTGAGTCATGATATTCTATCTATAATGTTATGGATGAAAACATTTATAAGTATTTTATCTTTAACACCATGACTAAAAATTGTTGGAAATTTAAGGATTTTTAGAGACTTGATATTTTATATTTAATGTCATGCCTAAGAACCATTGGAATTTTAAGGTTTTTCAGAGTCACGATATTTTATCTTTAAAATGTTATTCTAGCATCAACACCTTTTATTTTAAGGGTGTTTTTTGCACAATTTTTTTTTTTTTTTTTGTTATTCCCTTTTAATGCCATTTTACAAATTGTTGAACATTTACCTAAAGAAAAAAACATTATTCCAACATCAACATTTTCCTTTCTGAGCTATTTCTCATGTTTTTTTGGGGTTTTTTCCACTAGATTTCTTGTTTTGGGTTTACAATTCCTACTTGATAGTTTACATTATTCTAAGCATAACTTCAAAGAGAAGGGAAACCCACACTTATACATGTTAGGGATAAGAAGAGGGAAAAGACTAAAGTATAGGAGGAAGTGAGTAAAGCATTGTGGCTATAACTTTACCCTTGCAAATAAGAAGAAGTTTACCCTTGCAACAAAGACAAAGTTTGACTCTTAAATCACTACTTAGCCATATAAACCTTGGGTGTGTAGCTCAATCGTCCATCCTAGTGATATTGAATACTTTCTAGATCTATGTGTGTCTATGGATCGGTGTAGGTAAGAACCCAAAAGTTACAGTGGTAGGAATTAAAATCGACCCCATATCAAACAAGTACCAAAGAGACCCAAGTGAAGGATAAGAGAAAGGAAAAAATTGAAGAGGAATTTGAAGATTGGGTGTAGGACCACATGTTTTCAAGCATAAGAAATATCAATGAATTTAGTACCATATATTTTGGTGGATGTTGAAATTATTTCTATGGCAAGCTATTGAGGATATAGGTTTAAGTTTCAAACATTTTATAGTAAACATGCATATAGCACCACCATAGCAATTCATTTTACTTTGATGATATTAGCACCACCATTTCAATTCATCATATAGGATTTTATAACATCAAGAATTTTAATCCACTAATTAGGATCACATTCCTTAAAAGAAATTACGTCCACTAACTACAATTATATTCCTTAATATAAATTACATTATGATGAACAAAAAATCCATTGGTTGAAAAACTAAAATGGGGCTAAAATTAACCTTGAATTTTGTTTTAGGGTTTTTCCCCCAACCCTTCAGCACTAGGACATCCTTGTGACCCTCCATTGCATGGAAAAAACAATGTGTAGCAAGTGGATTTGAAAATGCATAGAATATAATGCATACCCAACATGAGGAAAACCATAACAAAAAATATAACAGAAAATACTAGAAAAAGTTAGACGAAATGGAGAATAAGAGATGCTCATGGACAAAAATCATTTAAGCATTAACTAGAGTCAAATTCAAGACATCTGCCAAGCATGAGAAATGATGGATAATGAAAATACGATAGGCCCCAAAATGAATCTCCTTCTACCCCAAACCCCAATTGAAAGGGAAGGAAACTAAGAGGAGCCAAATAAGCATCAATGTAACATAATTGGTGTTGTAAAAAAATGTCATAAAGGTAACTTCTCTATGGGTGATGAAGTATGTTGTACTGAGTCAAATAGAAACTTGACATACAAATCTAACATGTAGTTTTTTTCTTTTTTTGTTATTAACCATGAACTCGGTCAATGTAAAATAAAAACTTAAAAGACATATTTAATAGACATATTCAACAAGAGCAACTAGCATAGTGAACGTTCCATCCATTTGTCTGTGTTAGTTACAAAACATGACTATTAAATTTTTAGTATGCAAAATGTTAACATTGGACATTTACTCATAGATTAGTAGTAGAGGCATCATCTGCGGAATCCAACTTTTGATACCATCTCATAGGTACCTCCTCCTCCTCTATCAATATGGAAAGCGTTGAAGTCAATATTTGCTATTTCAAAAACTCAGTAATCTAATTCTCATTAAACCTTATTAAAGAAGTAACAATCAAAATTTTTGATCTAGTGCGAGGATACAAGATGACCAAAGACATGAATGAAAATTGGCTATTATAAGAGAATTGTCTTTAGTATAATAAAATAATGGGTCACTAAATTAACTTCCTTGGCATTGTACAAGGAAATTTTTGGACAAAGAAATTTTTTCCTGCATGGAAATTTGGAATTTAAGTTATTGCAACATTTTGTCATAATGTCATTCGGAATTTAAATGGGTCATGGTATTGATTACCCTACCATTGTAATAGAAAATATTTTGATAGCAAAATGTTTTCTTGCTTTGTACTGGGAAATATTTGGATAGTGAAATGTATTTAAAATTGAAATTATTGCTTTACTTTTCATAATGCAATCTTTGCATCTCTTTTTTTCATGCTTTGCTTTATTAGGTTTTATATATCCTTGTATTTGGGATTGTGGCTTAGGTTTATCAAGTTTTATATACCTCTGTATTTATATTTAAGATTGTGGCGTTGTTGATGTTCATGTAATTCACAGGTCCTTGTTAACAAGAATATATATGTTTTTCTTTGATTAGTGAGTTTTAGGTACATATATCTAGTGTGAACTTTGTGAAGTAAGATTACAATATTTCCACTAAATTTTGATTAAATCTTCAACAATTGCCTATTTCTCAATTTTTTTTAGACATTCATCTAACGTAAATAATTGAATACATTGCGAACTCCTTGTGGATTATGTCAATGCACAACTCCGCAAGGCCAATGCACAAATTAAGTCAGTTTGGCTTGGCATGTTCTCTATATGATTATTCCAACCAATTCCTCTCAGATACATCAATGATACATACTCTTAATAAAGGAAGTAGAAAAGTTTCTATTGGGAATGGAATCCCCCGAAGGCATGTTTTGGGGCTCAAAGACCAAGTATTGACCTAATTTTGTTGTAAAGCTCTGCGAATTGTTGGCGCAGAGTGTGAAATGTGTAATAGAGTCATAGGGTTGTCTGCCCTAGTTTTGTAATGTATTATTAGATAAAGAGACCTATCCATGGTTTGCGGATCATGGAATTGTATAAATAGAGTGAGGCTTTATGTTTAGAGGAAATAGATCATAGAGGATGAGCATGAGAAGCCTAAGTGATTGAGTCACAGTGTGAAGTGTGTCTTTGGGTCATAGAGTAGGAGAAGGCTCTGTAGCTGAGTGCGCGGAGGCCTAGTAGTCCGCAATTGAGTTCGCGAACACCTGAAGTTGAGTGTGTAGGGTAGAGTTGAGTCTGTAACCAAGGAATTAATAAAGAGAAGTTTTAGCATAATTCTGTGTATCTGTTCTTGGGTGGGTTAATGCATGTTTGATATAATTTGAAAATGTATTGTCTATTTACCGCACACACCTGTATGACTAGTTTATGTTGTTAAATATAACTTAAAGCTAAGATAATCACTAACATTGGAATACCAGTAAAGTCTTACGTAATAATGTAGAAGCATAGTGATTAGCCCTTGATTAGGGATGTGCATAGGCAGTAGATCAGGTTGTGAAGTGTGGGAAAGTGCGCGAAGCAACCTATGTATAGGGTCAATTTGGGGACCACTTGAAATCATCAGACATCTCCAGGGTGCGGAAACCTGGTTCTAACACCCTCCCATACTACTTCGGTTGAGACCTTAGTCCGCAGACTATTGCCGAAAGGGCCAGTAGTACTAGGATTTGTTTGTCTAAATTAACTCTGAACCTGGGTCAGGCCCCACTAAGCCAACAAATGGTTCCTCTCCCTGCCTGTTTGCGTTGTCTACTTCCTAAGCTTTCGGACTACATGTGGTTCTCCTGGTGTGGTCCCAACACATCTAGTGATGAGTTCCTGCAGTCCCTTCATATATTTTTTGTCATGCAGTAGCTTCATGCATGTCTCCAGATGAGCATTGATGGGTCCATTTTCGGTTCTAGTTTGTCTTTACTACCTGAAGTGGAGACCTCCACGAAGCTCTTCCTAGCTTCCATGAATGTCTCCTTAGTGCTTTCCAAATCAAATTCTGGTTCCTTCGTCGGGGCCTTGCAAACCCATGCACTCTCTTTGGTCTGCTTGCCATTGTCATCTCCTATTGTAATGCCACTTCGAATCACGTTATTTACATTTGGGTCTTCCTCACGCAGTTCAAACCTCATCATTTGTAGGTTCTGAGTCGAGGGAGGTTGGAGTGTTGCTTTATCATGCAACCTCACTATCAACGTGGGATAGTCCTCTGTCTCATGATCAAACTGGGTACAATATAAGCATGATTCTCTCGTCAAATTTTTATAATCACGAGCATAATTCCCTAGCCCTCTGCAATTGTAACATATCATCTAGTTGCAACCTCTTCTTAGTCCTATTCCACCTCGACCTCATCCGCTCCCCTAAAATCTAGTGTGCACCATCCCTGCATTTTGATTAAGGGCCCGTGTTTCGGTCTGATCTCTGTAGGTGGGAATCCAATCCATCATCAGTTCATAACTTCTATAGGTTCACTCATCGTGGCCTATTGACCTGCAAAAATTACAGAACAACTACTGGGAGCTCTACGTATACTTCTGTAATAGGTGGAAGTTATTCGTGCCATGCTTTCGTCCTATTTGACAAATCGCGCACCATAATGCAAGCACCGTGCTCAATCCTTCTTGTGCCTCTAGTCTCAATGGCATTAGTCTTCCCGTTTCTAGGTAGTTCACGAATACTAAATAATGGTCCTTGTCATGTTCCTGTCCTTTGCACTTTACACACCATACCTCCTCATGCACTTTGGGGCAAGCTGTCCTATCCTGTTTCAAACTCTGCATTTCAAGGCACAATTTTTTCAATCGTGCATGGATCTGTTGAACTCCCAGGTTAGGATCTTATATTGGGGTCTCATGCAGTCTCATTGTGATCTCTAAGGCCTTGGCCTAAGTGGACAGTTTCTGCTATGACAACATAGTCCTTAGATGCGGCGTTAGTGATGCTACAAACCATGTGCTATGTTGTCCATCCGTCAAGGTCATGTTGGCTTCACGAATCATACCATTCAGTCTCTGATCTAGCTCCGAGGGGGCCTCGCCTAGAAGAATCATGATTTCCTTAAATCTAATGATTGATTGTGTGTCTAACTTTGGCCTACTAAATTCCTTGTTTAGCGCAGCTTGGATATCTATGATCCCTGCATTTGGATTGGCATTGGAATGCTTAATGTACCATGTCAGTGCACAATCCTGCAAAGCATTGACCAATGTTTCTTTCCTTATATTGTCATCTATGACTCCTTGTGCTTCCCATACAACCTTTAGCATGAACCA
Source organism: Pinus taeda (assembly GCA_000404065.3). NCBI lineage: Eukaryota > Viridiplantae > Streptophyta > Pinopsida > Pinales > Pinaceae > Pinus > Pinus taeda. The sequence goes on from APFE031612815.1 coordinate 279,733, forward strand.
AAATTGGTTCGGGTCTTTGTTCCCCACTCCTTTGAACATTGGAAACTTTATCGCGCTCGCCATATTGAACTGTGGTGGTGGCAGAGGTGGTGTGGGCGAAGACGTAGGTGAAGATGGTGAAATTGGTGGTGGTGTAGGTGGGGGTGGTAAGGAAAAAATTTGCTGCTTTATCATACTGATCAAAATTCTTGGTGAAACTTTTGCGAGCTCTTCCTTGCTTTCCCACAGAGGTGAAATCAAGGGGTTGGACTCTAGTTCTGTGCTACCTTCGAATCTGTAGATCCTCCCACTCCGTGAAGCCCCAAACATCAATCTATTCGCATAACACACTTTTCACAGTAGCATTTTAATCCAAGTGTTCAAAGATTTAATGTACTTACCTTGCAGTCCCCTAAGGAAGCATCATTCTACCTCACTATAGCTGACTAATGTATCTACCATGAACTCAGTGATAAATCCTCCTATAGTTCGATCGAGCCAATGATCCATAGCAAGTGTGACCTTATCTTCCATTGCTTCCAGTCTGCACACTGACTCTAGAATCCACACAATCGATTTGTTGAGCCTACACCTTCCTTGACTGTCTACTAGATTTGCGATCCACTCGTACAACTCAGAAGGGAAGGATGCAAAGAAAATTTTGTGGATTTCCATATATAAGTAGCTACCTAACCACTCTTCCTCTGATAGTCACAGATTCCTGTTTCCCTGCACTGCGAACTCGTGAATCTTCCAGTCCAACCACTCTTCAATTCCTTTCTTTGTTGGATTCTAGTGATATGACATCAGACATCTCTTATGCAGATCCCAATTTTGGTACAAGGAAAAGATCCACCTAGATCTAGACAAATGCTCACAGCTGGAATCATTAAGCCAATAGAAGAATCTGACTAGGTAAGCCCTATGGTAGTACAGGAGAAGAAGCAAAAGGGTGAGATAAGAATATGTGTGGACCTCAGGAAATTGGATGATGCCTATGTGCATGACCCATTCCCAACCCTGTTCATAGATGAGGTCTTGCGAAATGTGGGCAGACAAGAAGCATACTCATTCACAGATAGGTTCTCAGGGTACCACCAAATCAAAATCGCATTGGAAGACCATAGAAAGACCACCTTAACAACTGAATGGGGCTGCTTTCAATACACTGTTATGCCGTTTGGGTTGAAGAATGCGGCAACCATATTTTCGCACATATTTGTTGCCGCATTCATAAAATACATCCACAAGTTCCTGGAGGTCTATCTGCATGATTGGACTATCTTTGGATTGTTTAAGCGCCATGTAGCAAGCTTACACTTCACGATGAATACTTGTTGATGACACCAAATTGCATTGAACCTTAAGAAGTGTATGTTCGTTGTTCCCTTTGGGAACCTATTGGTACATGTAGTCTACAAATAGGGACTAATGGTAGATCCTATAAATATTGCAGTAATTCTGAATTTGGAAGCACCAGAGCGTGTTAAACAATTGCATGCTACCTTGGGACACAGAGGGTACTATAAGAATTTCATCCAAATCTATGCCCAAATCACCGCGCCGATGGAGAAACTATTGAAAAAGGATGTCACATTTTGCTAGAATGATGATTCCATGAAAATATTGGATGTCCTAAAGAGGAAAAAGGCCTCCACTCCAATCTTGGTCTTCCCAAAATGGGATGTGGAGTTTCATGTCCATTTGATGCATCATATATCACGTTGAAAGCAGTACTCACACAAGAAGGTGGCGAAGGCTTGGATCACCCCAACTTGTTTGTAGGTCGAAGATTGTCCAAAGTCAAAAAGAACCATTCCACAACCAAGTGTGAGGGACTGGTAGTGGTGTACACACTCCAAAAATACCAGCACTATATGCGAGGATGATATTTCAAGATACTTGGTAGTCTCGAGTTTTGTATCCTAACCATTACGCACTAAAATACTTGGTCAATAAGCCTATGTTAGGGGGGTGCATATGCAGGTGGCTCTTATTGTTCTAAGAATATGAATTTGAGTTCGTGGTAAATCTTGGACACCTAAATGGAGGACCGGATCATTTGTTGCATATTGAGATGGGTGAGGAACCTACTAATTTGGAGGAAGGATTACCTGATGTTCAAATTTTTGTTGTATGCATCGTGGATGGACACTTTGAAGATATAATCCACTTTTTGACAACAGGGAATGCGCCAAAGGAAGACTCCATCTAACAGAACAAGGAATTGGTGGTGCGCTTGCTGGATTTTTTTGTCATCGCAGGGAACCTATATAAAATGGGAAATGATAACATATTGCGAAGGTAAGTACCTGAATTTGAATGAAGTTAGATCCTCGGAGAAGCACATGGGGGCACTGGAGGAGGAAAATATGTAGGATGAGCAACAACACAAAAGATTCTTTGTGCAGGGTTCTGGTGGCCGACCCTTCATCAAGATTCAAAAGCACACTATAAGGCTTGCAATATATATCAAAGGACTGGTAAAACATAACAAAAGGAGGTCACAGATGGAGATGAAATACAAATAGCTAAAGTAAATAGAGAGCCCTTTCTAGGCAAAGTGAATGGAAGCTGCTTGAAGCTCTAAACAGGTGAGCCGACTATCTGACTAACTGATAGAAGCACAATCATCATGCTCCAAGGATCTAGACAAGGGCATAGGACTATAAACATATGCAGTGGATACCGGTGCAGATGCAGTGAAGAAATTTAGACACGTAGGTCTCAGAACAGTGGATGTAGCAGATCCAGCAAGCAGCACCTTAGTGCGCTACTGACCTCGATATAGTTCGAGAACAGTTGGAGGGACTCCATGCAAAGATCACTGCATTGATCAAGTGACTTGAGGACGAGTCATAATGTTTGTGTTGGGGGCCTGTTTTGGATGGAATCCCCCCAATGCATGTTTCAGGGCTCAAAGCCCAAGTTTTGACTGAATTTTGTTGTAAAGCTCTACGAATAGTGGGTGCAGATCATGAAAAGTACAATAGAGTCATAGGGTTTTCTGCCCTAGTTTTGTAGTGTAATTTCAACTAAAGAGGCCTACCTCATGGTCCGCGGACTATGGGATTGTATAAATAGAGCGAGGCTCTAAGTGTAGAGGAGATAGATAATAGAGGATGAGCATGAGAAGTCAAAGTGATTGATTCATAGTGCGAAGTGTGTCTTTGGGTCATAGAGTAGGAGAAAGCTCTGTAGCTGAGTGTGCAGAGGCCTAGTAGTCCGCAGCTGAGTGCACGAACCCCTACAACTGAGTGCATAGCACAGAGTCAAGTCTGTAACTGATGAAGGAATTAATAAAGAGAAGTTTTATCATAATTATGTGTATCTACTCTTGGGTTAATGCATGTTTGATATAATTTGCAAATGTACTCTTTATTTACTGCACGCACTTGTATGATTGGTTTATGTTGTTAAGTATAACCAAAAAGCTAAGATAATCACTAATATTGGAATACCACTAAAGTCTTGGGTAATAGCGTAGAAGCAGAGTGATCAACCCCTGAGTAGGGCTACGCGTAGGCAGTAGATCAGGTTGTGAAGTGTGGGAAAGTGTGAGAAGCAATCTACGCGTAGGGCCCAACCACGGACTACTTGAAATCATCAGACATCTCCAGGGTACGGAAACTTGGTTCTAGCAACCTCCCATACTACCTCAGGTGAGACCCCAGTTTGTGTTCCACAAACTATTTCCAAAAGGGCCAGTAGTACCGAGATTTGTTCGGCTAAATTAACTCTGAACCTGGGTCAGGCCCAGCTAAGCCAACAATTTCATTGGTACTAGCTAGGCTAGTTCCAAATCTATATGCAGATCTAAATCAATAACTAAAATTACAACTATTTCCACATTCCATTTCACATATTCATGTCTCATTTAAATAGAAATTCATGGTCATGCTCTAGAAACAACTCATAATTAGAGCCACTATTTCTAGACTCACAACACAACTTCATTATTATAATATTACATGTTGTCAATTTCATTGTTTCAATATAATATGTTTTCAATTGGTTTATGTTGGATAATCTAATTCCAACCACCTGCAAGGTGTCATAATTATCCATTCGAGTGTCACAATCACTTAGATTTTAGTCCAATTTAGTTGAGTTCCAATTCAGTCATTTAATGATGATGTCTCCTACATAATTTGTTTAATTGATTTTGAATATTGAGAAGAGCACCTCTGCTCCACAATTTTCATTCTTTAACATGGTATCAAAGCTCAGTCTGCATAAGACTCCTTGAGAGAGAAGTAGGGAGAAGAGGGGAGGCTATGTAAGGATCCTTAAGAGAAACATTTGGATTCCATTGAAGTGCAAAAGAATCAAGACTCCAAGCAGATCAACATTTCAATTTTTTTTGTGGCAACAGAAAAACATCAAAATTCAAGGAACAGAAGAAGCCATTTGTTGTGTATCTAGTGATGCAAGGCCAAGAAGTGAGGGTGAGAGAGATGGTTTGTTTCCTTCATATCAAAGATAAGACTCAAATAAAATTTTTTTATGAATTAGGCTCATAGTAACACACCTGGAAAGTTGATTGAGCCACATTATTAATGCAACCCATTGCATCAATAAATCATGTTACTTGTCGTCACTTATAACGTTTTCCCTCTATCACAGGATCCCTTCACCAATGTAGAGTTAGGTAAGAAAATAAAAATAAAAAAGGTAAAAAAAGTCCAACTTTGTTTCAAAGGAAATTACCTCTAAAATTCACAACATCCCATCTCACCTACAAGTCTTTAATTCATGAGTGGAAATCAAATCCACCCACCATTGTTTCGGCCTCTTTAATTTCGTGCCATTTCTTATGAGCAATTCTACCTTACAATGTAGTTTATTCTCCAAAGGCACAACAAAGTCTTTTTTGCGAAAATCATCTCGTGATAAATTTTTAGTGCATGTGATGAAGGAAGCTTCTTACATTGTTTATAAGTAATGTGAATTTTAAGAAGGGTATTTCTAGTTTATTTTAAAAAAAGGGAGAGTTTTGTTATTAAAAAAACAAAAAAGGCATATGTGAGTTTTCAAATGGGCTTATGTGATTATAAAAATGCTTGAAATATAAATATATATATATATATAATATATATATATATATATATATATATTATATATATATATATTTATATATATATAATTATATATATATATATATATATAGTATATTTGAAGGTTCTTTTAAAAAATATAGTAAATTATTTAGGAAAGGGTGGTATTTATAACAGTTGGGAGCATTGCAATACTTTTTTAAAGAACATATTTTGTGAAAGTTTTTGTGAAAGCATTTCCCTTATAAGAGAATTTGTGAGCAACGAAGAAGGCTCCAAAGAAAGTTTTATTGCAGGAAACCATTATGTCAGAAAGTACATTTACTTGTTGATCTACAGTAAGCTAATGCTTAAAAAATGCAAAAATCCAAGAGGCTTAAAAAGTTGAATAAGTAGTTAGATATGTAAGTTTTTTTGAAATAATTGGAAGTGAGGAGGCAAAATAATGCTTTCACATTGAAATTTATAAATGAATGCATAGATGGTAGCATTGTTCCCCTCAATGTAGATGAAAAGACAAATAAGGAGGCCTAGGATACCCTTGAGAGGAACTTTTGTGTAAGGGGGAGTAATCTAGTTGATGATGAAGAGTTTGGTGAATCCCACCATGCTTAGCCACAAGTGGATGATGATTGTGAAGAATTTTTAGAAACATTGGAGAAGGGGAATGTATATTCTCATGAACTACATTATCCACAACCAGAAGTGGATGAATATTTGGTGAATCCAAAAATAGAGCATGATGACGACAATGAAGCTGCCATTCGAGCAACCAATGTTATGGTGAATCCAACAATCCAATTTTTTGATGTTAAGTTTGATGAATACTTGTTTCCTAATGATGAATGGTTGCATATGATGCAAAAAAAATGATATTAACATGATGCTATTTGGTGAGGGAATCCCACTCAAGTCTGAAAAGTGAGTGGGAGAAAACCTCTTTGAAGAAACTGAAAAAACAAAGGTAGAGAAGGAAGCCTACAAAGAGAAAGATCTCATTGCAGAGAAGAAAGAATATGATCCTACAAATGTTTTTAATTGCTCAAATGTAAGAAACAATTAAGAATATGGAACAAATTATGAAAACAAATTAAAGTTGCTTGAGGCATGGCTTGCAAAACCACGTCTTGATGAAGTCTACGTAGAGGTTGCAACAATGAACCTTGAAGACGCCTTAGATGGTGAAAACATTAATAACATTTTTAGGTATTGGAGTCTGAAGGGATAATATTTTACTATAGATTTATGTTGCAACATAATATTGATGATGAAGAGAACACAACATAAGTGACATATGGGAGAAGTCCACATATAAGGTAATTTTTGAATAAGTCAAGGACATGGTTAGACAACCTAAAAAAAATAGAATAGCTACACTAGCAAATCAAGAATTTGAAATTTGAAGCATAAAAAAAAAAGGAAAAAGTTGAATCAATTTAGAGGATATAGGATTTGGAAGAAAAGAAAAAGAAAATGAAATTTGGTTGATGTGATTTTTTTAAATTGTAAGCGTAGCTGCGACATAGACCAACATGTATCTTAGTTTAAATTTTTATGTGGTTTAATTAAGGGGGAGTGTTGGAGAATATAATTCCAACCACCTTCTAGGTGTCATAACTGTCCATCCTAGTGTCAGTCAATTAGAGCTTAGTCCAATTCAGTCATTTAATGAGGATGTCTCCTATGTAATCTATTTAACTAATTTTGAATATTGAGAAGAGAACCTCTACTCCAGATTTTTCATTCTTTAACAATTTACAATAATGAATCTCATTCACCGGGTTAATATCCAAAAATATCAGATACATTTATGCTAAATGGAATTTAAGTGTTACCTAATAAAATTCTTTCTCTTTTATAATTTAAGCTTTATTTTACTTATTTAGATTTTGAAAAGTAACACATTAATATTTTTTTTTTTTTATAAAAATAACTTGTTTAATTAAGGGATGGAAAAATGAGAGTCAAAATACATTTCAGGTGTTTAGTGTGTGCACATCTTATTTGGCTAGGCATAAAAGAAAGTATAAATTTACTCGCCCAATATAGTTTTATTTGTACTATATGTTTCGAAATCACAACAAAATCACCAATTCAGAGAAGGGTGTGCACATATTTAAAAAAAATATAAATTAATTTCTTTGTACCTTTTCTTTGAGTTAGCAACAAAATTTAAATGGTATTTTTGTTGAACTAAATGATTTGTAAACATATATTATAACAAAAAAAGTTAGCCCACCTATAAACTAAAAACACTCTCTGAAATATTTATAGATAGCAGGGCTACACATTTATATTATAGACTAATTATCATAAAAATGTTGGATCTTGCCGATTCCCACTTCAAGGGATTTTATTCATGGTTGTCACTTTATGTTGGGATAGAAGATCAAGTATAATCTTCATTTAAGGTAATTTTGTTCATGGTTACCACCTGGCATTGAGATAGCATATCGTAACTATCTTGTGGTATTTCACATCAACAAGTATGTTACAGTGTTGATGCCCATCTACCATTCAACATCACATTTCAAATTAGTATACTACATTGCACAATGGAAGAATTAGGCTCTGGGAGGGAAAAAATATTTGCAATGGTCAAAAGGCCATTTCTGGTAGGGTGAACATCCCTGCAAGGTTGTAAAGGTCATATCTACAAGAATAAGGAAGATGACATCCTTTGAGAAAGATATTTTTTAAATAGAAAATTCATTGAATTCACCTTCCAAGATTTTTTTTCCACTAGCACAAATGCATAATAACTTGGCTAAGGTAGAACAAGGGTTGTGGTTTATGGGTCACTCCCCTCGTTAGAGATATGTGGAGAGAGATAATTTATGATACTTGAGTTCCAATACTAACCACCAAGAAAAACATAGAGGATGCTCTTCATGTATATCTTTCTCTGTTCAACAAAGTTGGGAATTCAAGGTTCATAAATCTTGGCAATAGGTATGGTTTAAAATATCTTTATTGTTATTGAATTCTTAAAAAAAATTATATGGTTTAATGGCATAACATGGTGAATTCAAGAGCTCGTATGCTTAATTTTTTCATTAAAGTTAGGTTGTAATATCCTAGGAATTGTTTATTTTGGAGTATTTAGTCGATTCTAGTATATGAGGGAAGGATGCATTTTCTATGATTGAAATAATGTTGAGTGTTGAAAAAATGAGTTACTTCTAGTTTCAATAGGGAGTTCAAGTCTATGGAGGTTTTCCAGCTCTTAAGTAGACTTTGGTCTCTAAAAGTAGAAGTAAAGAAATAGATGAAATATAAGTTCTATCTATAGAGCAGTAGATGAGGGTTTTTGGCTTTAGAAAACTATTTTTTGTTCATCACAAATAAAGAACGTGTTGCGAAGTTGACCATATTGAGATTTAAACTGAAAATATTGAGATTTAAAGAATAAATATGTGAAAACTATTATCCCAATGCATGGTGGAAAGAGTGCTTGTGGCATATAATATCTAAATGTAGGAATGATTTGAAGGAGTTGTTGGTGATGTATAAGCTAAAATGGATAATGAGTGGGAACTTATCCTTGATATTCTTACCCTCATTTTCAAGAAAATTTAGGAGATTCTAATAGTCATTCCCAGGGTTTGTAAATTTTGAAGGAAGGTGGCCATCTAGTCCTCTAGTTCAATCATAAGACAATGTGTGAAGGGCTCTAATAATCTAACTATATCACATTTGCGGAAAAAAATGCATACATATATAAAGTTGTTTGAAGAGAAATGGAAGCAGAGGTTTTGTTTTACAAATTTAGTGCCATATCAACATTACAAGAAATCCCTGTGATGAGCTCCCTTTTTCTGCTTCCAAGAATGTTTTAGTGTATTTTCTCCAACTTTCTGAAAATGTCAGCACATTTATTGGGATGGCACTATTTTTGTCATTGTTTTCACTGGCCAAAACATTTAGATACTAAATTAGGTGCTAAAAACACCAGAAATAGTGCTCGAAATATTGCTAGAAATAACGTAAAAAAAAGTGTGAAAAATAACATAGAAAATCGTGCTAATTTTTTTTCCATAAATAGCGCCAGTAACAGTGTGATATTTAGCTACCTTTTCAGAACCTAAATTATTTCCTTGGTCACTTCCCTTGTAGCCTCAAATTTAGCATCATATTTAGTGCCAGATGTGCCTAAATTGTCAATTAATTGAGTTGATGGGGGTTAATTTGATAAGGCCATTAAAGATTATGGGATTTAGTGATTTGGGCAATAACGATTAAGGGTTAAGGGATTAGGGGTTAGCGTTTAAGGGATTAATGGTAAATACGTAAGTGATTTGGTGCTTATGAGTTAGGTAGTTTAATGGTTAATGACTTAGAGATTATGGGTTAAGGGATTAATGTTTAAGTTCCTAGGGAATAGGGGTTTACAAATTACCGGATTAGGGCTTAAGTTGTTTAAGGGTGAATGGATTAGGGGTTAAAGGATTCATGTATTTTACATTAAAGGATTAATGATTAGCTTCAGTTAATGGATTAAGGGTACTTTAGGGATTATGTCTTAAGGATTTAAAGGCAAATGTAGGCTTATGGGTTATTGAATTTAGGGATTTATCAAAAATCATTTGAAATGTCATGGAACATCTTCCAACAAACTCATCATCAATGTCATCTAGTAATGTCATACAATGAGCAGTGAATGGGGCCAACATTGAAATTTCTTAAAACTATTCTTGTATGCTTGGAAATTTGACATGGTTAGACAACACACATTCCTTGACAGTGTGGAAGGGTTTCAAGACTCAAGGATGCTTGCTGTCCCCACATAATATTTGAGAGCATCCATGTTTGTATCTAGGGAAAATTTTAAGAACCCCCCCTAAATTTATATGTATAACAAATGGGCGAATCTCCATGGTATATAGGAAAAATGGAAGGTGATTTTATGAATTATATATATATATATATATAATTTTTTGGGAATCCCTCACCAGGAATGGCGAATATTTTAATCAACTATAAAATCTTGTAAGATCTTGGCGAGTCTTTCACTAAATAATAAAAGTTTGTAAAGTCCTAATGAATCTTAGAATTGTGAACTCTTAGAGATTTTTTTGAAAAAGTATAAAATCATATATGACAAGAGCTATGTGGTGGCAATATCACTTCTTTTTTTCACATTTCCATGACATGGAACTTGTTTATAAAATTATAAAAAAGCCAACCAAGTCCCTTATAAAATGCAGGTAAGCTTATAACAAAGTTTGATACCTCTACTATGCTTGTCTTCATTCAAGTGTCATAGCTGCTATACTTAACACTGTGAGTCACAACTCTCTCAGAACTCAACTCTATAGTGTAATTAAAACCTTTGGAAATTGAATCTGACAACTCTATAAAAAGGATTAGTGA